>KN509641.1:0-11067 GCA_000787155.1 Scartelaos histophorus
TATTATTATTATCATTATTATTAAGGTCACATAACACACTCTATAGACTCTATACTTGCATATTCACATGTTTGTCAAAGCACTCCAGAAATACGTCCCATGTCAAGTGAAAAATTTCAATTCCAAGTTAATCTTTTATCCAGTTAATTGCACATTAGTCATGCTGAGTGAACTGTCTTGTGACGCCTGTAGCTAATTCAGCGATAAATAATCAAACAGTGATTGATCTCTGTTTTAATCTGGACACTTGTTCAAAGTCACTTTACAAACGTCATGCTTCAACATGATGCGATAACTGTTAAGAGATGTTTCTAATTACAACACACACACACAGAGGAGCCTGCAGCTACAAGAAGCACCACAAAGTTGACTTATCTTGCAGATCCTTGCTCTGATAGGTGGTACTTAAAAGGTAGCCTAATTTCAAATTTAAAGATGCATTATGTAACCTGCTTGTCTCCATGGCGATGCTATTGCTTTGCCTGAAATGTTCCATATGTAGGGCTTATGAATCATGCCATTGTCGTTTATACATAAGTTAGGGCCCCAAAGAGCATTTTACCCGATTCCCCACAAAACTTTAAACGGTTCTGCTGATCGTTTCAACGTTCTTTAAACCTAATAAAGACCATTAAAGGGCTCAAATATTACGCTATTTTCTGATCTATGTTATAATGTTGTTTCCTCATCAAAAACATACGTAACCTGTGATTTGTTTCATTCCCACATGTTTAACACACAAATCCTGAATATTTAGACTTCTATCAAACAGAAAACGCTCTGTTCCACCTTGTGATGTCATGTTGTAATACAGGGACTGTTTCACTGTGTTTTTAAACTCCATAGAGCTTCACTAAAACCATTTGCATGATTTCAGTCCAGGAATTGACAATCTCCACTGAAATAAAGGTAAAAGGTAGATGTTAACTTGAAAACTACCAACTACCACTTCATGACATCACAAGGTGGCACAGAGCATTTTGAGCTTTGGAGATATAGACAGACTAATAATAAAGGGTTACTCATGCGTGAATGAAACAAAGCACAACTCCGCTTATGTTTTTAATGAGGTAACAACTTTCAAACATTTTTTAAAGCTCATAAGAATCAATATAGGACCTTTAATTATGTTTATATGTTGAAGCACTGACCATAGCTCACCTGTGCACAGCCTTGTGTCTCTACTCACTATAACCCGGCTTTTGTGACTGCACTGGTATCAGTATCTAACACACACACTTTGCCTTTCAAGTGGAGAGCTGAATAGAAACTTCCCCTTCAAATGTCAAGAGGAATATTTGACTGACATAAGAAATAAACAGATGTGTATTATGTTGATATGAGGACAAATCCAACTACAAAGTCTATTATTCTGGCTAGACAGTGATCCTTATATAATCAGTCAAGGTATTTTTGAAGGATTGTGTTTTGTGGCTTACCCTCTGTGAAGGACCAAACCAAACAGCCCTAACAGACGCTGAATGATTTCTTGCCATACTGTTGATATGAGGGCCAGCTAAGCTCTCTCCAGTTTCTCTTGCTAATGAAATGATTGGCTGCTATTGGAATATGGCATGAAACGGCTAACCATAAATCATTTAATTTGTCACAACTGAAAACTCAGAACTGATACTTTTGCAAACCGCAGAGAAAAACTCCAAGAGCAAGGTTTTCCCAGGCCGAATATTGCAGTCACCTCAGTCCGAGCTGTCAGCACTGGTACATTGTATAATTACTGCAGGTTTCTTGCTCAATTCACAGTGTTTATGGGATTCTGAGTTGGCGAGTTACTTTTTGGCACAATGTTTTATCACTGTTTTAACAATACGATTACAGATAATTTTGCATGGTATGTTAATGTTTATATGTACTCACATTTTCGTACAGAGCTTGCAGTGTCTCCAGGTCCACGATGCTGTTGTCCATGTTGAGAACGGCTGGAAAAGAAAAGGATTATATAAATATAGAGAGGAGACTAAATAAACATCTTAATTAGACATATTCGTTATATTAATCCTTTCTTGGCATCTTTTTGCAACGATACAGAAGGCAAATAATGAACATAATATCTTTACCATGTTTAATCAAGTTCGTTCTAATGACTCAGTAATCCTAACAAATTCCTGTAACTTGAGCATGTGAAAAAAATAGAGCCAATGACAACACAAATTAATTAAAGTCTTAGTTAAGTCTTAAATGGATGGAATTTTTTTATTTAGAAAACAATATCCAAAGCTTAGAGCTCTAAAAGATATTATTCATGATTTTATATAAACTAGGCCAATCCAGTTAAGGATATAACAAGCTTGTGTCAATGAAATTAAGAGATTAGCTGCCGACATGGAATAAATATTTGATGGTCCTGCTGACTCAAAGTTAATCTGTGGGTTTTCATAGAAGTCCCGATCAATCTGCTCTTTCATAAAGGAGTCGATTTGATTCTCTTCTGTGTGAGAGGGCGCGCTCAAATGGAAAATAATGTTCATAGTTAGAAGTAGGAACTTGAACTGCAGCAATGGAACTATAAACTTGTCCTAACATTAAGTTAAAAACACAATATGTAACGTTTCTGTGAAGAGTCCAGTATCTACATGTGTTACTATTGCTTTGCAACGAATCCTCCAAAGTATGGCATTAAAGAAGACCTATCCTGCTTGTGTAGTTATCATCTATGACACACATGGATCATTATGTTATAATTTTAATATTTTAAATCACAATATTCATCAAAACATCTTAATAAAAGAAAAAAGCAGCAGATTTCTCTGACAGAAAACTGAGATGCCCAATGGGAGATGATATTGTCGTAAATGTCATCACAACAAAGAGCCGTGCAGCTGCCAGTACCTCCTATGAGGAGTGGCTTTGTTTGCATTTGTACCAAAATCACTATGCAAAGCTGCTGAATCCAGTGCATATCACAGATTAAGAAAATAAAATTGGAATACAAAGTAAATACAGAGCTGTAGGCATCTATTCAAACATACATGGTCATCAGTATCACACTGCACGCATGTTTCATGCTTCATTAATGTTTTCGTTGTGTGCAATTAAAAACTTGGCATAGAAAGCTGCTGTTCCCTTTTGAGACATGGTGCTAACAGACTGATGTAAGCCTACCCCTGGATTTACCTGCCACCTGACTACCATTTGTTCAAACATCATTTCCAATCACATCGCTCTTTAGCGAGCTCAAGGTGGAATAAGACAAAGGGCACAGTCTCCCTTCAGAGCCCTGGGATAATGTCAGGATCGGTGTGTGCAGCCAGTTACACACTTATCACTTGTCATGGTGATAGTAAAACATAAATATGCAGTTTGGAGCAGTCTGTCAGGCCTACGAGATGTGTGTTTGAACTCCTGTGTTTGAATTCCTGGTGTCGCCTTTTTGTCTCGCTGCGAGGACCTGGCGCCCGCGAGCATTAATCCTTTGAAAGTAAATGTTTAAAGACAAACACAGCCCGGGGGTCTGTGGTGTTGCTGTACGCGCAACTGCACACAGCCCAGCTCTCCACACCTATATATGTCTGTGGGAGCATGAGGTGTCTGAATGACTTTTGATCAGTGCGAGAGGTGCACAGGGAATGTCACTGTGTCATGTGTGTGGCAGGAATTCAATAATAGCTTCACTGCATTATATAGACCACACTCACAGGCCAGTTTTATTGTATTCAATATTAAGACCCATATCAGTCATTAAGCAGCAACATATCCACTATCACTACTGACCCAATAAACGCATTACATTATATAAGACTGACAAAATGTGTAAAATTTGTAAGGACATAGCAACTTTCTGGAGGTGCCATGTCACCTACACAGTTCTATGAAAATAAAAAGTTAAAAGGGGCCCTCCTGTAGCCCAAATACAAGGTCGGCTTGTGGAGATTCACTGCAATAAACAATCGAATTGAAAAAAACCCAAACAAAACAACAACAACATGCTTTTATTTTAGTCTACGTTGTTTAGTTAGCAGTGTGAAACTGTTCGTGTTGGAGGTCCATCATCTTCTAGTTTGTATGGATATGTCACTGATCTACTTAGAATGTTCCACAAAGCCTGAAATTGATTTACCTTAATTTTTTTTTATTCATTTAGAGAGGAGTGGAGTTACCTCTCTATTGATCTCTCCTGTAATTGGTCCGGTTTGGTCTCCATGGTGATAGAAAGTTTTAATGCCATACTGTGAAACATTAAAGACAAAGCAATAACTTCTCCATGAAGAAAAGCATTTGATGGACCCTCCATGAGGAAAGTTACAATACACCTTTAAACTATAACCACAACAATTGCAAATTTTGGCTCATATTGCTTATTTCAGTGTGCTTTGCCATAATATTTGGTCATTTAAAGGCACTAAATTAAGCTAATTTGCCTTTTGTGAGCTTTCAGCCATGTTAGAAAGTTGTTGCCTCCTCAAAATCATGCCTGGAGTTGCGTTTTGTTTCATTTATATGTGATACCTTGTGATGTCATGAAGTATTAGTTTTCAAGATAACCTTTTGTTCAGTAGCAATTTTCTGGCTAAAATTATCCAAATGGTTCAAGTGGTCAAGGTGGTTTTTTTTTACATATTCTTGGTATAACAACAGATATTATAACAGGTCAAAAACAGCATAACATGGCCCCTTTAGTAGCCAGGATGGGACCTATAACACATAGAGACTCATAGACATAACAATGGCTGTATCTGCTGATCCACTCTGCTCTGCTCAGACAGTTATATTAGTTTAGCAGCAGAACAATCAGTGCAATAGTGTAGGAAAATGTGTCAACTGTTCTGAGCAATTTAACTGTCATACAAACCGACAACGTAAATAAATGATTCATAAGTTGTTTTTCCGTTTCATTTAGCAGGCTTTAAGATGGCATCTCGCCTATTATTGCTCTTTGTCAGTGAGGAATTACAGCAAAATGAAAAGAGTGAGTCACTACAATTAAAAAGTTCAGACTAATTCATCTTTCCTTCTGTAAACATGCAGATTATTAAAATTCACCCCAACCTCAAACCTGAGATCATTTCCTGGAGAAAACAACACTGGAGTTTTGTTATATGAATATTTCACTCTCAGCTAAGCCTAGTCCACAAATCAACTCCAATGAGAACAAAACAAACAGAACTCTCGCTGCTTCTGAGGTCAGATTTGGTTGATGAAAAAGAGCAGGCAGCGCAGGAATGGATATTAAAAAACATAATACAAAAATGTTTGGATAATTTAAATTAATGGATGCTGTAAATAGATGAAAAAGTAATAATTAGATCAATGTTAGTGTTCATCAAAGAATAGTTTTCCGTACGGAGACAATGAAGTATGCATGAACCTTAACCACAACATAAAAAATACAAAAAAAAATCTATCTATCTATTTTCTGAGTTCTTTATTTTCTTCTCTTCACTATAAGTACCACTACATGACATCACAAAGTGGAACAGAGCATTTTGAGCTTTGGTGATGTAGAGAGACTAATAATAAAGAATCACTCAAACATGTATGAGTGAAACAAAGCACAATACAAAATACAACAAGAAGTATGTTTTTAATGAGGTCATAACATTCTAACATCACTAAAAGATCACAAGAGCCAATTTTTCCCATAATATGACCTTTCAGGAACATTTTAAAAGTCTTGAATGCAGTGCAAGTTCACATTTTACATCAAGTTAAATAGTTTTAATACTAAGTTGCAAATTTTTTACTGCATTATTCTGTTATTGTTTCTGTTTTTATTTATTTCTGCCATAGTGTCAAAAGTTGTTGGAATCAGACATCTAGCCCGTGATCTCACCGACATGATATAATGACTAGTACAATCAGCGCTGATTGTGTATGATGGTAAAAACTGTCCTAACACTGGAGACGGATGACAGGCCTGATGAGTGTGGCCCCAGGGTGACCTCAGACTGGGAAGCACTTACGGTGGTACTCTCTCTCTACTATTACTAGAGTAAAAGTACTGTTACTTTAGCAGTAATAATACAATATGTACTATAAATGCAGCTTCCACTATCACAGACTATAATGGTTTAACATATAACTAGTATTGCTTCTAAAAATAACGCTTCCATTATCAAAATATAACATGTCAACAGACAAAATAGAGCCCAATGCTTTAAACGTACTAAAATAATGCTGCTTTAACAACTAACATTAGTACATAGTGATGGGAAGAATACTGAAAATTAAATTGTATTTTGTAACATATTCCAATACATCAGAATACTGTATTCTGAATACTTAGAATACTTTTATATAGAGTTGCATTCAAAAGTGAAACATAATATTGGATTAAAAACAGCTTTGTTTGTTTGACCATTTGTTATGCATTTACAGTGTTTATCACTAATTGGAGAAGGAAAAATTACACATGCACTCGCCACAAGAGCAATGTTTTTTTCTCTCTCTCTTGCTAATATGGAGCAGTGTGAAGCCTAAATTCTGTGATTAAGCACAATGATGTATTCCAATGAAAGATACTGTATTCTGAATAGCACCAAATGAAAAAATATCTGTACCAGAACACAGTTATCAAGAATTAGTATTCTCTGTGGATGTATTCAGTTATTTCCCAACAATGAGTACATATGACAGGTCTAATATGTTATTCAGTGGGACAGTATGAGATAAATACTTAGGTAGTTAACAATAAGGTAATGATCTCTTATGTCATATCTACTGCCCATGTCAAACCAGAAATGATAAACTTCAACAAAATTCTCCAACTAAGGAAAAGTAGGTAAAATGGTAAAATCTGAAATATATACATTTATAATATACATTTTAGTGAATTGTGTCTAAATTGTCTAAAGACGCAGATTACAGATTTGCCTCTACATTAAGAGCTATTGATACACGCAGTACTTGATCAGAAACGTGTTTTATTTTATATTTTTTTAAATGTCATTCTGTGAGTGGGAAACAGCAAGTCTATGAGTGCGTGGACACCTTTTTTAAATATTTTGACAAGATTGGACTTGAGTGACAATTGATCTTTGACTTTGTTTGTTCTCACAGTGTTCTTTTTGTTTAGTTTAGTGTAGTGTGGAGAGGAGGGTGGGGTCTGTGAGATTTTTTTGATTTATTTAAAATTTCAAAATTGTGAAATAAAATAAAAAAAAAAAATAAAAAGTTTGTTGTTTTAAGCTATTTGATAAGAAAATATTTTATGCGCCTTTCAAAACAGAGTGAAAGTAGCTCATTACAGCTGAATGTGACACTGTGAGAGGCCTAAATGCAGTTTTATGAAAAGCTTTGAAGAAAAACCATCCCCTGAGCCTCACTGTTTACTGCCTGTTTAACACAAGATGGGAATGGTCTCTGTGGTTGGGTTTTATTTTGAAGTTGTCTATCCCGCTGCCATATGTGCCACAATAATCAGGTTTGGGGGAACGGTCCCTGTGAAAAAGGATGGGAAAAAAGGGGGCCTGGTGTTTAGAAATAAGGACGAAGGAAGACTAAGGAGCAATCAGACTCAAACTCAAACAGGAAGACAGTTGGTTCCCATCCACCTCTCTCCTCCATGACTTCACCTCAACACCGTGACCGAGGAGCTGTTGACAACTCATCAAAGGCGGACAGTAATGAAGAATGTGCGATTAGCTCCGATGTGAGAAAGGAAAAACACCAGGAAGGTTTTTGAAACTGTCGTCCAATTTTATGACTAGTGATAAAACAGAACGGACTTAATCTGCGTAGGTGACATCAGCGATGACCTCCATTCAAAATAAGCCGTCCCTTCCACTGTCCTAACCAAACACCGTCAAGATGATCCCAAAGACAGCACTTCCTAAAGCTATGGAAAGTCAAAGTCCGCCATGACGCCTCGAGGAAAGCCAAATACATTACAGTAGAGATGTGCTTGAGTGGTTTCGCAGCAAAGTCTACTTTAGGATTCTGAAAACAGTGCCGGAGCTGGAGAGGTGGAGAGGTTAAATAAGTGAATGAGTACTCAATAAATGGAAGTGGGTTTTGTACATTGGAAATTTGAGAAAGTTGAACAGGGTGAAGGACATGTGGTATTATAATAAACCTTAACCTCTGTAACGAATGCTGGAAGTCACATTTGTTAACCCTACACTTGGGGCAGGATCCTGCAGTGACTGAAAACTACCATAGTAAAACTCATGACAGTTTTAGAGGGGAAATGGACTTGGACTATTGCCTTACTGAAATCAACCTTTTTATTGTCTATTTGAAAGGAATGTAACTTCTCATAGTTTTTACTAATGAAAATGTCCATCGTTAGTAATGTAATAAGAATTTAAAGATGCATTGTGTAATGTTTCTGGCGGAGGGTCTGTCAAATTCTTTTCTTCATGGATATGTTATTCATTTCAAAATATGGTACTGAACCTTTCTATCTTCATGGAGACCAAACCAGATCAAGTTACAGGTCAGGTCTGTGGAGAGACAACCCTGCACACAGACAGAATGCTTGTTTTTCTAGATAATTTTCAGCTATAAAACCACCCGTAATTTAATACACATAAGACAAAGCTGGTTAATGTCGTACTGTGGAACATTCCAGCCAGAACAGTGACATATCCATAGAAACAGGAGGTGACAAGCTCCAACCAAAAAGTTACACAGCGCACTTTTAACATATTACACAAATAAAAATGATCAAATCAAGGAAAAAAATCACTTGAAATCTGAAATAAATAAAGAAATATGAAGAAAACTCTTTTTACATCTGTGCACTTTGTCCAATTTGAATCAGGACTGAAATTCAATCATTTTAAATCCTCAGTGATCAGTCTCGGTCTTTTGATCGGGAAGTAAGAGCATGTGGTTTGGACCTCTGTTCAAACTTTGGAGTAAATTTGACTATTTTTGTGTTAAATGGCACTGATTCAAAGTCTTCATGCTCAGGAAATTGTTCATTTTTATTTGTTTTTAAGAGGACATAATAGAATCAAATTGCAGATCTTAATTGTTCAATATTAGCCCTAAGGGTTGAAATAAAATGATGTAAAAATATTTCTATTGGCAACTAGCAAGTCAAAATCTACTCAAATCTAAGCAATATCTACTCAAATCAATCCACAAAGTTAAAATTTACTTTAGCCTTTGTGTTTTTCACAGCGCTCTATCTTAGACTGAGGGAAACGGGTCATTTGCAATTGATCCATGTGAATAATGTTTTTCCTCATCACAAACATTCGTGTTTTGTGCCATTCGCACAAGTTTAACACAAAAATCTTGCATATTTAGACTGAGTTCTTCTCTCAAACAGAAGACAGTCTCTTCCACCTTGTGATGTCATGTGAAAATACAGTATGGAGATTTTTAAACTCCATTGCATGATTTCAGCCCTGGAATTACCAATCTCTTCTGAACTACAGGTAAAAAGTAACTGTTAACTTGAAAACTACCACTTCATGACATCACAAGGTTGAACAGAGCGCTTTGAGCTTTGTAAACAAACTAGTGCAGTATTACTCAAACGTGTGAATAAAACAAAACACAACACCAACTATGCTTTTGATAAGGTAACATAATATTTTGGGTAATATGGAACCTTTAAATACTGAAACCTTTTGCCCTGGCATTTGACACAAGCTGAGCAATGTTGTTTGTACTTCCTGTTTTCTGTTATTAGGCTTTTTCAGTAATTTTAAATTTGTACAGCACTTTGGGCAGTGGCCAATAGGGATGTAACGGTTCACAAAAATCTCAGTTCGGCATGTACCTCGGTTTTGAGGTCATGGTTCGGTTCATTTTCGGTACAGTTTGGGAACAAAATGCAAAACCATTTGCTTGTCATTTATTTGTGTGTTTATTAAACCAAAAAATTGTTTTAGCATTATACAAGTGAGAAAATAAAATAAATGCAAAGTGCTCCTTGGTAATACTCATAAGTTAAATAAAATGTTTTCAAATAAGCAAAAAATGTATGAAATATTATTTTTTTTAAAAATTCCTTGTCAACAAAACTTTTCAAAAAGTAAAGCCAACAAGGCCCATTAATACTTCATAAGAACTTTAAGAACAAGTTTTACACTGCGTCAGACTTTTGGGGATTTTTTTTATAATGTGTTTAATGCAGTTTTGCGCACATTAGTTTATGTTTTACAAAAACGAAACTTGACTAATTTGCATAGGTTATAAGTGCTGAAAAAAAAAAGCAGCTTGCTCCTTTTGCGCTGATGCGATCAGCTTCTGTGGGACTAAAGGACACTCAGATTCAGTGGATTATTCGTGTTCTTTCTGTAGCAGAGGGAGGTGCTACTCATAGTGAGTCTGTTCTGTGCGTATATCGTGTTGGAGAAACCGAGCCTCCATGCTGCTGCATACAGTATGTTCTGGCAGAATGTACAGAAATTGTGCAAACTCACTTGTGCACAGGCCTGTACCAAACCGAACGTCCCGTACCAAAATGGTTCTGTACAAATACATGTACCGTTACACCCCTAGTTGCCAGTATTTACCGTATAACCTTAACCCAAATTTTTCTAGTACTGTATTTTAGCTCATTTGCATCACCCTCTGAGACTCACCATTACGAATGTCCTTCATGTCCAGATGGATACTAGACATCAAAATGCCCACAGCCTGAGACCGCTTGTTGCTCAACAGCTTCACCACCTGAATCCAAAAAACACATGAAAGGGACATTAAAACAAGAATACACAAGTGCACAGATGAGACACACATTATATAAGCAATAATGTCTTTGGATACACATTTGTGGGAGAAAAAGTGCTGATCAGATGTTTTCAAAGCCTTGTTTATTTCAAAATTTGCAAACAGCTACAGTTTTTTGTTTTGGAGGTTTGTCACACCTGGTAAACATAATTAAGGAACTGTAGTATTCAGCAGCATGCAAACATTTCAAAGCACTGAAATGAGTAAAGGCCTTTTTACGCAAAGTTGACTCATGAGAGCTTTAAGCCATGTTATAATGCTGCGACCACATCAGAAACATATCCGGAGTTGTGTTTTGTTTCATTCACACATGTTTGAGTAAACCTGAATTACTGGTCTGTCCACATCTCCAAAACTCAAAATGCTTTGTTCAGCCTTATGATGTCATAAAGCGGTACTTTTCAACTACCTTTCACATTT
>KN509645.1:0-14377 GCA_000787155.1 Scartelaos histophorus
TCACCTGCTTGTTTCCATGGAAATGTCCACGAACTTGCCACATTTACAGAAATAGAAATCATTTAATTTTGAATAAAAATGAATTCTGCTTTAAAAAGACCACATGAACACTTAATTCTTTATGAAAATGAACATAGAGGGTTATTTATTCTGATTTTAAAGCCAAATTTATTTATTCCTTTATTCCTTTATAAGTACAGTGGAAGACCTACAAATAATGAAAAGAGTGGGTGGCAGAAAACATAAAAACACAAACTTTTTCAAAGAGGTAGTGGAAAGATTTGGACAAGAAGGATTTGTAGACAGAGACGCTGCACCAGAAACAAATGGAAACAGGTGAAGCAGGAGAACAACAAAACTGAAGCACAGAACAGCAAAATCGGCTCAGACACATCAAACGTTTAATTTTATGAAGAGATGGACCAAGACTTATTAATGTTAAAATAAAAAAATCATATAAACGTGGCAAATATGACCTTAAACAGCTCTACTTTACATTTATTCAATTACAGGTGATTTTATAGCTCAAAAATACATAGAAAAACAGGTTCAATTACAGGTGATTTTATAGCTCAAAAATACTGAAAAACATTCATTCTGACTGTGAGCGGGGTCGCCTCTCCACAGATCAGACCTGTAACATGGTCTGGTTTGATCTCAATGAAGATACAAAGGTTTAATGCCATACTGCGGAACATTCCAGTCAAAGTGAAAACATCTCCATGGAGAAAAGCGTTTGAACGAACCTCCACCAATAAGGTCTGAGGATTTCACTGAAGTTTTCTCTTAGGTAAACGGTGCAGATTTGTGTAACTGTGAAATGTCTCTTAAAAATCTGTTTCAATGTTGTTCTAAACCACAGAACCGCCATTAGAATCAGCCCCATTGATCAGGTTTCTAAAGAAAACACTTCACATTGAACCAGACAGAAATAAACGTCTGTATTGTGATTGCGTATCTCCACATCGATGCGCTAATGGAACACAGCAAAGAAGACGCCATTTGTTCAACTCCAGCAAAAACTCTTTAATTCACAATCCAATAAAGTTTGAGGTGGTGATGGGAAATGTCTGCCTGTTTAAGTCCCGGCTGTTTTATATGTTTAATTCAGAGGGATATCAGTCTGGCTGTCGCTGCTTTTGCTGTTCACCAGCCAGACTCTTTTACATTCTGTTCAAATCCAGGAAAGACTCAAACTGGATCAAATTTCTCTGATTTAGCCAAGATTTTCAAACTTATATCAGGTTATTCAGCTTGTTTTACTAGTTCTGAGACTACTTTTAAGACCTGCGTGAAGTTGGCCCCATCAAACCTAAACCTACGCAGAAACTATTGTGTGTGCTCGGTTTGTGCTGTTTTATGCTGCAAAAAGTTTAGTTTGTGCTGCTTTAGTTTTGGAGATAGTAACGATTCTTTTATAGGCCAAATTGGGGTCAGCAGCCTCCAGGAAGCTTCAAAATGCTCTGAAACGGCCAAAATTGAGTCAATCATTTGTGCTTCGTTTGTGCTGTTTTGTGCTGCAAAAAGGTTTGTTTGTGTGATTCTGGTTCTTAAGATATTAACAGTTTTATTGTTGTAACAGTTTTATTTTTGGCTCCTCAAAATGTTCAATAGTCTCAAAACAGGCAAAACATTTGACAAAACTTGTATTTTGTTTGTGTCTTGATCATTTTCATTTGGACGAATATATTTCTAAAATTATTCATTATTATTTGTGTGGAAATTATATGACATTATTTCCAAAGTTGCTGCTTTAGCAAAACTCCGTAAAACTAGTGAAGATAAACAATCTGGAGCTGCATTATTCTATAAAATATGAATTAAAAGTGAGTTACTAAACAGACGGATCCAGACTTTTCCACAGCCTCAGATTGTTTGTCTTCACTAGTTTTGCAGAGTTTTGTTAAAGTCACTGCCTCAGCTGAGCGGAAATGTCCTCATGTAATTGCCACAAAAATAATAAATAATCATTTTAGAAATATACTTCACAAACTAAATACAAAGTTGCATATAATTTTCTTCCTGTTTTGAGGCTATTGAACTTTTTGAGGGGCTGAATGACGTCATCGGGCGAAAATAAAACAGTTAATAAACATAATCGCACAAATGAAACTTTTTGCAACACAAATAGAGCACAAACGATTGACTCAATTATGGGACGTTTCAGAGCATTTATTGATCTGGTGGCTAAACTGTTCTTGAATAAGCTAGAGGTGAGAATAAGCAAGAGGGGAAAGCTTATATTTTCCTCTCTGTGGCTGTGATGTCCACAACCCTGCGCTGTCTGAACACACCCTCGCCGCCCGCAGTGTGTGAAGTGTAGTCCTGCACCGTATGCTTTTCAGGTCGTGTCTTCCATCTCTTTCGTCGTGTTTTGAGCGTTATCACTGACTACTGCGTGCACTTTAGCCTGTCGATGTGGTTTCAAACGTCCTGGTGAATGTATCGGAGATGGCTCCTGCCGTACGTGATCTTCTGAACTCCGGTGAGGGAAAGTACGATCTTTTGTGACTTTAAATTTGTCTCGACCCTTTTGCGCAGTTAAACTCAGCTGCTGTTGGGGCTGAACCGAGCTCCATATGTCTGTCATGAAGCTGAGGTAAACGCTTTAATATCTCCGGTAAGCACACATCCCAGAAATACCCCCACCCATTCGACTATTGAACTTTTTGAGGGGCTGAATGACGTCATCGGGCGAAAATAAAACAGTTAATAAACATAATCGCACAAATGAAACTTTTTGCAACACAAATAGAGCACAAACGATTGACTCAATTATGGGACGTTTCAGAGCATTTATTGATCTGGTGGCTAAACTGTTCTTGAATAAGCTAGAGGTGAGAATAAGCAAGAGGGGAAAGCTTATATTTTCCTCTCTGTGGCTGTGATATCCACAACCCTGCGCTCTCTGAACACACCGTCGCCGCCCGCTGTGTGTGAAGTGTAGTCCTGCACCGTATGCTTTTCAGGTCGTGTCTTCCATCTCTTTCGTCGTGTTTTGAGCGTTATCACTGACTACTGCGTGCACTTTAGCCTGTCGATGTGGTTTCAAACGTCCTGGTGAATGTATCGGAGATGGCTCCTGCCGTACGTGATCTTCTGAACTCCGGTGAGGGAAAGTACGATCTTTTGTGACTTTAAATTTGTCTCGACCCTTTTGCGCAGTTAAACTCAGCTGCTGTTGGGGCTGAACCGAGCTCCATATGTCTGTCATGAAGCTGAGGTAAACGCTTTAATATCTCCGGTAAGCACACATCCCAGAAATACCCCCACCCATTCGAATTTGGCCTTTTTTTTGTAATATTTGCAGGAATATTTGGTGCATCCCTATTTTTTTCTGTAAAAAACTTCCTATTGTTAATATGGAACTATCTCCAAATTCACTTCTTTTACTATTGGGGTGTAAGTAAAAATCAATTCAGTCATATATCGTGATACTTCATGGCACAATTCTCAAATTAATTCAAAATGCATTCAAATTTTCATAGTTTTATTCTCCGTTCTGATGATTTAAACATTTTTATACATTATATTTCATACATTTGTGTTCGAGTGATGTTGCAGCTGACTGTATTAATAGAAATAATTATGGATAAAACGCAATATATCATCCTTTGTTTTAGTATCATGATATATCGAACCGTAACATGTAGATCATGAGATGTATTGTATCGTCAGACACATTGCAATGCACAATCCTTATTACTACTAGCCTTGGTGAGCTTCATTTGACTGGGGAAATTTGGCGAACTAGAAATTTGAGGTGCAGATTTGGGGGAAAAAAATGCTTTGCACGTTGACACACCAATAACACATTTTACAAGTAGCAAGATCCAACCACTGACCAAACATCTTAGTAGTGTTGGAGAAGATTATTTTGTTAAGTCGAAGAAAAACCCAAGACAGAAAAGAGGAGGTGGACCCAGAGCAGATGATCCAGATGTGGTTTGGCTCCAGAGTCTCCGAGAAGCCCAAGTTTCACACTCCAGTAAACTTTGAGGCAATGATGATGAGAAATGTTGCAAGCACACCGAAGGAAAAGATCAGAAGAAGAAGAGAAGGAGCAGAGGAACAAAAGGAGAGGAAGAGCAGAGGGGTAATGAATGTGCAGACCTGGTCGCCTCCTCGTGAGCCGGAGACAAAGACGCCGTTTGCTCCTAATTCATTCTCAAAGTACAAACCCGCGTCCTATATAAAAGTCGAGTCATTTATTATAGCTGTGAATACGAGGTCTGCTGGAGGTCTGAGGAGCAGTTTGGAGCAAGGAAAACCTGCCTGGATCACATTCAGGTTTTACGTCTTATTTTATTTATTTAGTTTTCAAATATCGTGCACATACTGCGAGGAAAATGGCTTTAAAAGTGAAATGTTATGCAAAAACAACTCTTGAGATTTAAGTTATAATAGTGTTACCTCCTCAAAAACAGATCTGGAGTTGTGTTTTGTTTCATTCACGTTTGAGTAACACTTTGTTATTAGTCTGTCTACATCTCCAAAGCTCAAAATGCTCTGCTCCACCTTGTGATGTCATGAAGTTGTAGTTTGCAGGTTAACAGCTACATTTATTTTTAGCTCCTTGGAGATTCCAGGGCTGAGATTATCCAAATTATTCTAGGCTTTTCTGGAGTTCAGCACCTACTTCCAGATTATAGCATTAACCTATCTCCATGGAGACAAGCACTACCAGGCCAAGTTACAGTTTGGATCTGTGGATAGACAAACCTAGTCACACTAACAATGCTGTTTTTTGAATAATATGACAATAAAAACACTAATATATGCACGATAAGCTTAAAGTTTTACTGTGGAACATCCATGGCAATGCAGTAAAGTCCCCAAACTGAAATTTCACACACACATTTCTCAGATCTGGCAAAGATTTTAAAACGTATACCTCGTTTTTTATCTTGTTTTCAGATTCATTATCTACGTATTAGTTCTGAGTGTGATTAATTCTAGTCTAGAGGGAGTTTATTTTAAGCGAACTTGTCCAGTAAAATGATCTTGCTGCATGGACAGAAAATTTCACTACTTTTAAGTGATTTTCTGAAAGATTTAAGTGTTTGTATTTTAAATTTGGCCAAGCTTTTTTTTTTTTAATTACAGTTACATATAGTTTGAAAATACATTAAAGACTCCAATGCAATGAGTAATTTTTGTATAAATTAGTACATTTAGAGCTAGTTAAAATTGCTGCATGTTGAGGTGCAGAGCTAGAATAAAATGGTCTTGCTCATAGGCACACCAACGGTACATATTACTCACATTGCAAGTAACAGGATTAAAATCATCAACCATTTTAAATTAATATATTCTGCTTTTCTTTTGAGGTGGTGACATCTTTTCAGGAAATACAATTCTTTCTTTTTCGCAAACTTCTCCCAAATCGTGTGAGAAAAGGCCACCCCTGACCACGCCGTGCACTTCCTGGATTATACCAAACTATTTTTGGCTCCTTCCTGTCCTCACGCCCCATCTCTGGAGCCAAACCAACCAAAATCCAACACAAGCCCAGGACGCTATAATCCGCCGGTGTGAACGGTGTGTGTTTGCTCACAGCTATAAATCCTGTTGTACTTTTGAGATCTTCACCTGAGCTTTGTTCTGCAAGGCTTTGTGTTTTTACCGCTCGGAGAAGGAGACACATGTAGTTATTTCTGGTGTAAAGACGGCGGCCATGGCAGCCTGGGTGGAATCTTTCAGTGAAGTGAACAGAAATATTGATTGGAACATGAGTCTTGGCGTCTGCTCCAGGTGTGTGCAGTGATACGGCTTAAACTGGGATTTCTGTAATGGACTTTTTATTATTATATATTGTATTACTGTATTATCCAGAGTATAAGTTGCACCAGCCAAAGAAAATCCATAACGAAAAAGAAAAAAACATATATAAGTCACACTGGATGTTAAGTCGCATTTTTTTGAGGAAATGTAGTTTATAAAATCAGACCAACAAAAATCATATAAAAGACATGTCCTCAGTGTCACTTCTGAGCAACTCCACCAACTCAAGCTAAATCTAGCCCTGCGATTAGCTTTTATTGTTTTCTTCATTGCATGTAGTATTTTTGTCACAAGTTATGACACTAAACTAACATTAGTGAGTGGGATATGTCTTATGTTTATGCGAGATTCGAACCGCCAACCTGATGCACATTTGATTATCAGACAGTAAAATGCAGACAGGACACAGCATGTTTATTCTGACCACCTCATGAGCTGCTTATACAATATATGTGCACCGGGGCAAGAAAAAAATGTTGCTCAAATACCCGACACACATTAAGTGCAAAGCTTTTACATTAAAGATTAAATATGCATCTTAAAGGGATAATTTGGGGTTTTTAACATTAATCTGTACATCGTCCCCATCAGCAGTGTGGTGCATAAACACTGACTTACCACCGACAGCGTCCCGAGCCGAGTTCTTGCCCGGTTTTGGTGCTGACAAAAGTAGTCTGGCAAGTTGACTGGGGTCATGAAAATAAAGCATTTTTTTTCTCAAAACAATATGTGTTCAAAAGAGTGATACATTTGCATCACAAAACCGCTGTCGATGAAAAAGTCAGACCTCATAATCACTCGGTGCTATTTTCTCTCCGTTCGTATCACTGCTGCTGCGAGCTGAGAGCTGCGTGCCAATCCAACACTTTTTACAGTTATTTGGCAGTGTTTACGTGCTCAGACTGATGATGCCACGACGCAAGAGAGCTAACGAGAGAGCTAACGTGAGAGCTAACGAGAGAGCTAATGCAAGAGAACGGAGGAAAAAATAGCACCAAGCAATTATGAGGTTTGACTTTTTCATTGATAGCGGTTTTGTGATGCAAATGTGTCACTCTTTTGAACACATATTGTTTTGAAAAGAAAAACTATTTATTTTGGCAACCCCAGCCAACTCGCCGGACTACTTTCATCAGCACCAAAACCGGGCAAGAACTCGGCTCACGGAACACTGTCGGGGGTAAATCAGTGTTTATGCTCCACACTCATGATGGGGATGACATACAGATTCATGTCAAAACACCCCAACTATCCCTTTAACAAGCATTGTGTATAAAAATGCAATCCAATGATGTTATGCCAAGAGCGGGATTCGAACTGCCAACCTGATGCACACTTCATAGTAGTAGTAGACAGTAAAATGCAGACAGGACTCTGTATATGTGCACCGGGGCAAGAAAAAAAATGTTTTCCAATACCCCAGACAAATTAAGTGCAAGGCTTTTAAGTTAAAGACTAAATATGCAGCTTAAGCCTCCCATCTGCTTGTCTCCATGACGATGTTTATTGCTTTCGTACTGTGATCCAAAGCAAGAAAAAAATGATATGACGAAGGCTTTTTTGTCGAAATCTTATAATTTTAAAAAAGCTTTCTGCCATCGGTCATGTGAGTGCGCAATGCATTTTTTTTTTCACTTTTATTTTGTCGTTTCTTGCATTTGCACCTCAACAAGGACTTTGGTGTGCGTTTTCAGTTTCAGTTGATGTTTGTTGCTTTGCGTGGAATGTCCCTCAGCATAGCATTAAACCTTCCTATTAGCAATTCCTTTATTACTGGTTTTATGGCTTAAAAATACCTTCAAAAACCTTTTCATAATAAAAATATCTTTAAACATGCAGGATGTGCGAGTTGAATACGTGTGAATGAAACAAAACCCAACTCAGAACATAGACATGTGCCCTTTAAGCTTGATTTACAGTATGAAAGTGGATCAAATTGACACAATGATAACTCCATCTTTGTTTCTTTTTGGTTTGTTCTGACTCTAAACTCCACACTGAGCTCTGGGGAAGAATGCCCTTTGCAAACGGTATTGTGTGAGAGGAAACAAAGGAGACAAAAGCACACGCCTAACTGTTCTGTGCCAAAATACTGAAATACTGCACAAGTTAAAACTGCAATGAAAACAAACAACTCTGAAATTCTGTAATGTACAAAATAAAAGCGTGAGACTCATGTGGCGACAGGAATTGAAACTGAATTTATTTGTATTTTTATCTCGACAGAAGTACGGATCTCCTGCAGGGATGTGCGTTTTTCAACATTTGCAATTAAAGTATTTGCTTGTCTCAACAGTTAAAATCATGTTTGCACGTATCTGATGGCATTGTGGGTAAAATGTCTTGCCTATTGACACAAAACAAGTCGTGGTTGATCGAAACTACACCCACTTAGTCTCCGGTGGGTGGCAAATAGTTATAGGTGCAACTTTTCTGATGGAGGATCCTCTGTCTACTCGTTTCCATAGAGACGAGATGATGCTTTTCCCTGTGTTATGACTTTAAACATTTACATCAGGTATTTATTCATTACGCGCGTTTCTGTTGCTCAAAAATACAATAAGTCCTCCTGTGAATAGGGCAGACTTTCCACAGATCTGAGCTGTAATGTAGCGTAATGATGTAACCAATACTGTGGAACATTCTAGACAAAGCAATGACGTTTCCATGGAGACAAAGTGCACCTTTCACTGATCTGTCCTGAGCTTTATCAATGATTATTTTACTAAAAAATTAAATACCTGTGACGTGTTATGTTTAATGCCATTCTGTGGAACATTCCAAGCCAGGCGTTCACATCTCCATGGTAACAAACAGATGACATGCTCTGTAATGCAAAATGTATACATTACTTCTTCATGTAAGCTTCAATGGGCCTTACTTTAGATGAGAAAATGAACAATAGGTTACTAACCCCAACACAAAAGATAAATACTGGAATCGACCAGAAATATCGTAAAAAATACCAAACAATAACTGGGTTTCAATTAACACCCAATTAATTAATCCACTTTAAACGCCGGGTCCAGGTGTATATTTTAATTTGGAGTCTAATATAGAAAGTCGCCTATACCAACACCCTCAGCAGTCGCTCTGGTGCTGCCGAGGAGGAGCTCAAACTCCAATTTCCTGTTTTTTGTGCTTTATTTAACCAAGAATGATGATTAGTGCAGCGACACCACAGAGAGCCTGATGTTTACAGCCGACAGGAGCAGTTTGACTTCAGCTCGGTCCTGACACAACCAGACTCGTGTGACTCTGAATACGTCCGATTACCTTCGCTGAAAAAGTGTCAGAACAGAATACGTCGCTTTAAAATCCCTGTTTTGAAGTGAAGCAAAAAGAAACATGGCGCAACGTAGCTTAGAAACGGAAGCAGTTTTTAGGAGTTTCGGTCATATTACTTGAGTTCAATTCGCGACGTCTTCGTAGCTGCTGTGGCATAAGAGGAAAGTTGTGACAAAAACAGTAAATTATAGTCATACTGGATAAAAGAATTTGAGTCCCATATTTTCCCAGTTTGGCTGAGCAAAATTTTTGTGAGGAGGGAATTCATCTCCTGCCCCTGAACTCAAATAAATGCCTGGTCTGTTACGTGACTGAAACAAATACACACCCAGGCTGTTATTTGGAATTTTACGGTAGTTCGATATTTGACCTTTTTTTCTCATGACCTTAAATCTGCAGAACAAGCTTATTTTGATCAATCTGCTGCCTAAAATACAGTTAAAAATCTATGTAGTGTCTTATTGGTCTGTCTACATCTCCCAAGCTCTAAATGCTCTGTTTCAATTTGTGATGTCATAAAGTGGGATTTTTTAAATTAACAACTATCATTTTACCTTTAGTTCAGTAGAGATTGATTATTCCAAAGCTGAAATGATCCAAATGACATGCTCTGTTCCAATTTGTGATGTCATAAAGTGGTAGTTTTCAATTTAACGGCTACCATTTTACCTTATTTCAGTAGAGATTGATTATTCGAAAGCTGAAATGATCCAAATGACTCTAGTGAAAATTTTGGGTTTAGTGAAGGAGTTTGCAAACACTTCCTGGAGCCATTCCTGTATCACCGCATGACATCACAAGGTGGAACAGCGTGTTTTCAGTTCGAGATGAGAATTCAGCCTAAAAAAAAGCAGCGTTTGTGTGTAGAAAATGATAACACAGGTCAGAAAATAGAATCATTTGGACCCTTTAATGTACAAAAACACAATAGTTATTTTTCTGTGTTTTGTTGCAGCTTGACAAACACAAAAGGAGTGATGGATTACAGCCCATTACTGCGTCTGTATTGTGTCTGATGAGTTACATTAGTGGAGGGGAGTTTTCACAGTGGGCCTTCAGAGCACATTTAGCACGAGGCTAAAGAGAAGCTAACTCCAGGCAGCTGTCACTTCTCATATTCTTTACACAGCGCAGGAAACAGCCAGACACATGAACATGATTTATTTCAGCCCAAAACAATACAACTCATCCTCTAATTAACTTTTCGTGTTGCTCTGAACACTTTTCATATGCAAAAACCAACTTGCCGTTTAAACCGGTCTGTATAATTTTGGTCAAACGTGCAGTAAGGAACTTTTGTGTTTAGATGCTTGACTCTATCTTATTTACTCAAAAGGCAAATTGCGCTTGTGTCTGCAAAAAACTTATGCTCTTTGACTCCTTTTTCATTCACCCCTTTAGTTTGTCTATATCTCCAAAGCTTAAAATACTTTGTTACACGTTATGATGTCATGTAGTGGTAGTTTTCTGTAACATTTTTAGTGGAGATTTGCTTTTCCAGAAATGAAAAGGTAACATTTTACCTTTAGTTCAATGGAGATTTGCTTTTCCAGAAATGAAAAGATCCAAATGATTCGAATAAAGATTTATTTATCTACTTTATTTATTTATTTTATTGGAATGAGATTTGACGGGGTCCAAAAAACACAAAATATTAGTAATACAATATAAAACAATACACTGCAATATATTAAAAAAAAAGGAAAGATGTATGGAGAGAAACACAGTGGAGCACTTCCTGTATTACCACATGACATCACAAGGTGGAACAGAGTGTTTAAGAGAAGAACTCAGTCTAAATGTGCAGGATTTGTGTGTTAAACATGTGTGAATGAAACAAAACACAACTCCAGGTCTGTTTTTGATGAGGAAACATAACACAGATCAGAAAATATTGTAATGCAGGAGTCCAGTCGACTAATTTATTTCCTTTTGCCATGGATTCTACCTGGACGACTGAGGGATTTTTCACACATAATGCAGGAGTCATTTAAATTTCAGTGCAGTCTTTGAAAGTTGTGTGGAAGTTTTCCTCTCCTCCAGTCTTTCCTGTTGCCGTGCATCTCCGCCTGCTTCTCTCCAAACACACAGCTTGTTTTGTGGTCTCTCGGCGCGGCGTCTTGGAGGAGCCCGAAACAAGATGGCCGCCTGCCAAGCCCGATCAGTGCAGCCTTTATCCAGTGCACTCCAACTCCACACTCGACCAACTGAGACAGACTTAAACATGGTGTCCCTGTGTGTTTGATCACTCCACACTCACTCGTTTACACAGAACTTAAATGTGCTCAGACTGATTGGTGACCATTGATTTTGTAATTCCACCCTGACTTGACTAAACTGTGTCAGTGTTCAGAGTTAGGGCTGTGTTATTAGCAATGAAAGGTTCTATATGACACAAGACTGACTCTGTGAGTTTTAAGTCCTGTTATAATGTTCAATCCTCAGAAACAGACCTAGACATGTGTTTCATTCACACATGCTTGAATAAACCTTTATTAGTCTGTCTCCATCTCTGAAGCAGTGGTTTGGGATTAATCCAGAGCTGAAATATCTAAAAGATTCTAGTGAAGATGTATGAAGATGTATGAACACAATGGAGCACTTCCTGAGTTTCTACGAGATAGAACAGAAACTGTAACTTAACCTAAATCCGCAGAGTTTCTGTGTTAAACACGTGTAAATGAAACAAAACACAACCCAAGATTTTTTGATCAGGAAACAACATGATCACATAGATCAGAAAATGGAATAATCTGGACACACTGCACTTTTCAGTGTCCTTTGTGTCTCTGCCAAAGGTCTCAGGTCAGTTTAACAGGAGGACTGGTCAGACTGGTCAAGGAGGGTCAGCAGATCTGTGTCAGGGCAGAGCCCAAAGTGTCCATCCTCTGTGTCCCCCTACAGCCACAGCAGCCTCCAGGGGGCGCCAGGTGAACACAGCAGGAAAGGCCTCACTCTTAGTCCGCTTTGGTGTTTCAGTCGGTGGTATTTCTTCTGGAAGGTCTTCTGCCACATTTGCTGCCATGTATGGTGTAAAATGCCTATTGTGTGTCCACATGTGGGCAAACGTTCATAGCTCTGAGCCTCTTGCATGGTCTCCATGGATACAAGAAAAGAGTTCATTTCACAAAATCCTGCAGTCTCCTTCTTCTGCCCTTTGAACTGCACATACTGCATCACTTAGTTGGCCAATATCCCATGATATTAAGTAAAGAATAGCAGATATTTACAAAAATTGTTGTAAAAACTATGACTGTTGCTCTTTGGTCCAATCCGGCAGGAAGCCTGAGGGCTGTGTTTGGTCCCCGGGCCACACTGTGGACTCCCCTGGCTTAAAAGTCTTTTGTTGAGGATAAAAACAGCTGTAATGGAATAAGTGAAGAACAGATAATCCCATCGGGTTCATCAGGCTTCTGTGCTCATTATACTTTAGTTTCTTTTGTACAGATCTGTGTTTGTTTCATTTCTTGACAGTTTCACCTCAGAAGTGTCTGTTTATGACACACTGTGGAATATTCCAGTCAAAACAATCACATTTTATCAAGCTGGTGACGTACCCTCCACCAAAAAAGTTACACAGTACATCTTTAATACATTAGTTTTCCGTAAGAATAAGAGAAAACTTCACTATTTTGCATTTTACAGTTTTGCAGTTGCAGACGAGCATATTGACGAACAGGGCTGTGCCAAGGCCTGCTGAATTCTAAACAGCTCCTTAACAATAGGAAATCTATGGCTCCATGACTTCAAGGTTAGGGTTGAAAAAATAAATACATTTCTGTTCAATGTATGTATGACAATGTTTGTCTTCGTGTAGCACTGAGTCAGTACCTCCTGTACCCAGAAGTCTCAGGGCTGGATTCTGTTGACTGTACTTTTCTTTATAACTTCTAGCCATGCTCATTGTGGAGTTTGGCCTTCAGATTGTACCAGAAACCACATTTACTTTCTTTCCTTCTCAACTCACTCCGTAGAAACTTTCAATAAGATACAACATAATGATTACATGGCCTTGAGTTAAGAAGGCAATAACAATGCGCAGAAAAGTGGATTTTTTTCTCTATGTAAATGTTATTGCTTTGTCTGGAAAGATTCGCAGTATGGTATTAAAACTGTCTATCTTCATGGAGACCGAACGAGGCCAAGTTACAAGAGGCGACTCCGCTCACACTCAGAATGCCTGTTTTTCAAGGTATTTTTCAGCTATAAAATCACCTGTAATTGAATAAATGTAAAGTAGTGATGTATAATGTCACACTGTGGAACATTCCAGACAAAGTAATGACGTATCCATAGAAACAAGCAGGTGACAGACCCCCAAACAGGAAGTTACATAGTGTACTTTAACATAGTAAAATTTAAAAAGTTATATAATATTAATAATAGGTAAAAAGTGTGCAACAAATAGACCAATATTTGATTCTGTGAAAGGGGCGTTTGTTTGGTACAGTTATTTTTTATGTAGATCCTCACTGAGTTAAACAGATAGTAGAGCCCACACCAGAAAAGTTACAGAGTGCATCTTTACAAGTTTAGTTACCTTTTTCCATGTATTGATTTTATGTTGATCCACATGATCCATATACATCCATTAAAGATCAGATATTATGCAGAATTGACTCCTGTGAGCTTTAAGTTATGTTAGAACATTGTTACCTCCCCAAAAACAAACCTGGAGTTGTGTTTGTTTCATTCACACATGTTTGAGTAATCCTGCATTGTTAAGATGTCTGCGTCTCCAAAACTCGACATCTAAAGTGGAAGTTTCCAGATAAACAGCTCGTTTTACCTTCAGTTGAGTGGAGAAGGGCACATCCAGGTCTGAAATCTCATCTGATTCTAGTGGTGTATGGAGTTTAAAAACACAGTGGAGCTTCTCAACTTTGGAATGACCCGCTTGAGGAGATAAGAATAGCACCATCAGTATCAAGTTTGAAATCACTTTTTAAAACAAATATATATCTGTTGACTTTCGTTAACTGGTTTTAGCTTGATTTTATACCATATTTATTTTTATTCTATTGTATTAACTTATTCATTATAATTCATTTTATTTTATTGCTTCATTGCCTGATTCGAATAGCACCATCAGTATCATATTTTAAATCACTTTTTAAAACAAATATTTATCGATTGACTTTCTTTTTGGTTTTAGCTTTATTTAATACCATATTTATTTTATACTATTTTATTAAGTTATTAATTATATTTGATTTTATTTTATTGCTTCATTGCCTGATTTTGTATGTTTTCTTTATGCTATTTTTATTGTTCTTTGCGGCTTGTACAGCACTTTGTAAACCTT
>KN509645.1:17037-28090 GCA_000787155.1 Scartelaos histophorus
CTGTGTGAGGCTCAGTTGATTAATAACAGTAAATAAACCCATTTAAAAGTGTTTTGTTTTTCTCTTCTATAAACTAAAACTCACCTCACACACTTTAATAGCGCAAGAGTTTCAGCGTTACAATTGGACCCACAGGAAATGCACGACTTTGTTTCATAATTAAAGCATGTTTCATTCCATTTGGAGACCGGAGATGAGATTAATGGAGTTCAATTTAAAGACTTCATATTGCGCTATTTTCTGATCTATGTTCTCATGTAGTTTCATCGTCGCAAACAGTCCTAGAGTTGTGTTTTGTTTCATTCGCACATGTTTAACACACAAATCCTGCACATTTAGGCTGAGTTCTCCTCTCAAACAGAAAATTTCAGCCCAGGAATTGCCCATTTTTACTGAACTTAAGGTAAAAAGGAGCTGTTAACTTGAAAACTACCACAACATGACATCACAAGGTGGAGCAGAGCATTTTGAGCTTTGGAGATGTGTATAAAACACAACTCCAGGTGTGTTTTAAGGAGGTAACAACATTGTAGCGCGAAATAGCTCAAAATAGTCTGTTTTTTTTTTTTTGTGGGACCTTTAAAGCTGCACTGTGTAACTTTTCTGTGGAAGGATTCACCAGCTCTTTGTATTGCATCACACATATCTGTTTGGCATTTATTTAAATAGTTTTTATTGTTCAAAAACACCTGTTTATACTTTTAATACCATGCTGTGGAACATTTGTGGTAAAGCGATGACATCTCCATGGCAACAAGCACTTTGCATACACTTCAATAAATACATCTTTCAAGTAAAATAACTGATACTTTATAGCAGGTCTGGGCAATTCTTTTTTCCATGGGGCCACATAAGAAACAGAAAATGCTCAATTCTGCATCATATTAATTGTATTTCTTTATAAAAAGCCGTGAATCTCATTATTTAAACCAGACTGGTAAGAGTTTATGTTCAGAATAAGCGATGAAGAAGTGAGGTTGCCGTACAAAAAATGTCATAAAAACACCTCTAAAATAAAAGCAATGCAGTTTTAGTCCTTGCATTAGGTCAAATTATAAAATATGTTTATTTTGTGATTTTAAATGAGCCTAAAGAGTCAACCAAAGAGTCGTATGTGCCCCCGGAGCTGGATAACGCTCAGGTTTGGGTTATAGTGCCATCACATTGGAGGTATTTGACATGTATCTCTGTTGGCGGAGTGTTCAGCAGTTACCATAGAGACACAAAGCACACTTTAGCGAATGCAGACATAAAAGCTCTAAAGCCATTATGAGCGTGGATCTATGGTTATAACTGTGACAGAAAGTGTCTGAGGGAGGCGGAGGTAAGAGGCTCGGCTAAAGTAGCATTAGTGGTGACGGGCAGTAAATGAGATGTACTGGTAATACTGTGTTGAGATAGATTATTACTGCAGTATTTACATATTTGATACAATCTGCAGTTAAACATACACTTTAGAAAGGTAAATGTCTCATGTTGGAACAAAAACAAAGCTAGAAAGCAGTTGTGAAGTTTCTGATTGGACCCTGAAGTGACTTAACAGTTCTACAAGGTCCATGTTAACACTTCCATATTGTCTCTGCACTAAACTAACTCGTATCTGTGAAAGTCTCATCTTTTCCATCTCGATAAAACCTCCGCAAAGACATAAAACACTTGACATTTCTTTCTTTCTGAGATGTTTTCATTTAAAAACTCCATTCAGCCCAGAGGCTCCAGCCTCTTGGACACAGCTCTGCTTTTTCCTCTGACCTTTGTGAGTGGAGGAAGAGTCTGACCTCCTCTTTCTCCTCCTCTCTATAGACAACCAGCTCTTTGTGCAGGAACCTGTGTGTTTAGATAGAACAGGCTGAGCTGTTTCTATGACAAGAGGAAAATCACTGCAGTTTAAAGGGAATCCTGCCCATCCAGAAGGACTCCACCGGTATTTTTGTCTTCCTAAAGCCCGAGAATCCATCTTAAAGATAATCCAGCAGGGAGACCTGTTGTAGAAGTTCTCAGCTTGTCCAAGAGAAGGTGGAAGTAAAAGGCTGGAGACCTAATGGACGTCTTAAGCAGGAGAAGTTTCGTAGGCACTGGTTAGTCAGCAAAATGCCACGATTTAGAGAATGGGATGCCAATGGTGCCCGGGGAAGATGACGGTATTACTCTAGCTCCTGTGATGTTAAACTGAGAGATGTGGAGGATAAACTACTTAAATCCTCATACAAAGGTGAAGCATCCAAATGAACTGAAACAAAAAATCTTTAGCCTGTAGTGTTAGATGTTACAGATGTTACAGAGTTTGTGAAAAGCGTGGAGAAGGTAAGAGCTTTGTGGATTTGTGGACAGGGGAGATGTCTGTGCTTTTCTCACAACTGGATTGAACTAAAGTTTGATTTTCCATCTAGTTTCAGTGTTGTGACGCTCCCACTGGTGAGACTCAAACAGCGGTCTTGACAATCTGAGTTTTCTGATCTCCGGCGAGAGCGTGAGCCGGGTTATTTTAAAGGGACACTCTGGAATTTTGGACATAGGGCCTCATTTCCTCGTGAGTCAGAGTGTTGTAGACGTGTGGAGTCACTTTTTTAAATAATCCATCCAGTCCTTATATTTGCAGAGGTCACTGGTGCTAGGCTAGTGCATGTCAATTAATTAATTCTTAATTCTTTGCATTTATACAGCGCTTTTTCAAGATCCCCAAAGCGCTTTACAGTTCATTATTCTTTCACTCCACACTCAGTGGTGATAAGCTGCTATAGCAGCCACAGCTGCCCTGGGGCAGACTGACAGAAGCGAGGCTGCCAATCTGTGTCATCGGCCCCTCCCACCACCACCATCACTCACGCACACACCACTATTACACTAGGCAATGTGTGTGAAGTGCATTGCCGAAGGAAACAACAACAGTTCTTTTTGTAACTGGCGCCTCCCTGTGGCACCTGGAATTCCCAGTGTCTCCCATCAAAGTACTGCCCAGGCCTGGAGAAATTTAATAATAATAATAATAAGATTTTCTTTGGGTGCTTTGTGGAGTGGGTAAGGTTTTTAGCGACAGGCTAACAAAGCCCATTGACATGCACTAGCCTAGCACCAGCGACTCCAAATACAAGGACTGGATGGAATATTTTAAAAAGTGACTCTGAACGTCTACAACACCAGGAAATGAGGTCCTATGTCCAAAATTCTGGACTGTCCCTTCAAAGATGCACTGACATTTATCCAGATGGGGCTCAGATACCTGGTTGTCTCTGATATTATTGCTTTGACTGGAAAGTTCCACAATATGGCATTAAGCATCATATCTTATGTGTTTTTATTGCTAAAAAATGAAGTGCTTTCTTTTTGACTGTGAGAGGTGAGTGCTTTAGCCGTAGATGAACTTCAATCGTCAGTTTTAAAATGTGTGTATTTCCTTTTGAATGCTGCTTTCAGCAGTTCACTAATGGAACATTATTGTAGCAAAATAGGCCATTTTTATCATAATGTAGAACATGAACTCCTGGTCTCTTCTATAACTTCTATAATTTCTATAATGTCCTCAGTGTTGAACAGATTCTGTAGCGGCTCAGTGTGAGTCCTGTTATAATGTGTAAAAATGGAGAGAGTTTTTCCTCCGTCTCAGGTCCATTTGTGAGAGAATCCTGAACGCCTCTCAGACCTTGACATTGCACCGTGGAAATGCAACAGGATTTGTCCTATACCTTTTTCCAACCTCCTTCCTCTCCCTCTTTCTTATGCAACCCCGTTCTTTCTTTCACTCCTCTCTCTCTGTCTCTCTCTCCTTCCTACCTCTTTGTCCTTTTTCTATTTCCTCACTCTCTCCTCTCATTTTCACTCTCTCTTAATCTTTCCGTCTTTTTCTCCCTTTAGCTCTCTCCTCTGCTTTCATTCCACTCTCTCTCTTTTCCTCTCTTTCTTCTCTCTCCCTCGCTGACATTTCTCTCTCTTTCACTCCCCCTCTCCGTCTCTTTCATATAAATGTAAATGTGTATTTGGGAAACATGGGAACAGGGAGTGTGTGTGTCCGGAGGGAGCGAGGAGTCAGGTGGGAAATCAGAGGAATTTGGACGCAGCCAATCAGCTCCCTCGCTCCGTGTTCCGGCACTTTCTGTGTAACCTTCTGTACGGCGGAGCAGGTCACCGGGCACGCTCAGTCTTATGGACCCAACTTACACCTCCACAAACTTTACTGATCCACACGGGAAATGATTTGGACACAATTTATTAAAATAACATAATAACAAAACATTGCATCAGGACGAGTTGTTATATAGTTGTAGGGAGTATTATCTGAGATGTTGTACAGTTGTAGGAAGTGTTATCTGTTTCATAAGGATAAGTTATTGCATAGTTGTAGGGAGTATTATCTGTAACACAAGGGTGAGTAGTTGTACAGTTGTAAGGAGTATTATCTGTTATATATGGATACGTTGATGTACAGTTGTAGGAAGTATTATCTGAGATGTTGTACAGTTGTAGGGAGTATTATCTGTTACATAAGGATGAGTTGTACAGTTGTAGGGAGTATTATCTGAGATGTTGTACAGTTGTAGGGAGTATTATCTGTTACATAAGGAGAGATGTTGTAGTTGTAGGGAGTATTATCTGTTACATAAGGATGAGTTGTACAGTTGTAGGGAGTATTATCTGTTACATAAGGATGAGTTGTACAGTTGTAGGGAGTATTATCTGTTACATAAGGATGAGTTGTACAGTTGTAGGGAGTATTATCTGTTACATAAGGGTGAGTGGTTGTACAGTTGTAGGGAGTATTATCTGTTACATAATATACTTTTTAGACAACTCAAAAGTGGTTTCTTTAAAATAGTAATAATAATAACAATAATCAAATTAAATAAAAAAAATAGTTGATGTTGCCATGTGGTTTTACGATAGTTCGGACGTAGAATTGTATCGTAAATATTTATTTTCCGTCTCTTTTGTGTTAAGTTTCAGACCTACTTTTTGCTTCGATTTCTTGGCCCATCAACTGCATACTGTCTGTGTGTCCTTTGGCAAAACACTTTATTCAAACACTCCGGCTAAGAGGCAGCCACACAGAGGAGCACTCATAGAACTTCACTTTGTCAACATGTGAAGCTGAGTTGGCCAAAAACAGCAGACATTTCAGACATTTCAGAAGGAGCTGGTCACAGATTTATAGCGCGCTCGACAGCTTCACTAAATTATAGTAAACATCATTTTATTTTTCAGACTTTGCTTAGAAAATGCTCCTAGTTTTTCCTTTCCCGAGATCCAGAATACACTTTACACACAGAACTTTACGGAGTCTTGTCACGGGTGAATGTCTCTGAGTTCAGGTGGGCGTGATTGACAGGTGGATTAGCCAATCAGAGACAAGCACGGTCCATTTATATCAAAACAAATATGGCTGCTTATGAGGGGAAAAAATGAAATAAATATTCAGCTGTAATATTTTTGCATCTGTATAAACAAGTGGACTAAGGAAGTGTGATGTCCAGGGTGACCAGATGCCAATAATAAAAGATGAATTTTCAAACCTGTCACATATTTTTATTCCAAGATCAAGTCTTTCATTAATATTTCTGCCTGAAGACTTTTGTGCGACCGTAGCTGTAGCGTTGGGGTTCTGGTACACCATGTCAAATGAATGAAAATTAGCTTATCGTCAGTGCATATTCACGTTTAATTGTAGAATGTCAAAAAAAAAAAAAAAGAATGGGTTCATCTCCAGTCAAATGAAGCTCATGAGGCCAGCAGTTACAGGGTGGATTTGGAGCTAATTAGGAGTGGGAATTTATTTACAGACAAAATAGTGTAAAAAAAATAAATAAAAAATAAGACCAGGATCATATTGAGCAGGTTAACATGAACATTTTAAACACCAAAACGAGACTCGCTTCTGCAGTTACAGATTTTTACAATTTTTCAATGTTAAGGCGATTGGAGCCAGTGCCTATGGAGCCACAAACGCCCCCATGTTCACTTCCTATTTGAAACATGACGGCTAGCAGGTTAGCTACATCCATTAATATATATAGTCTAGGAGAGATCCAGAATATTAACTTCTTCAGTACTTTACTTTTTAGTCCGGTGAGTCCATGAGTTTAGATGGGTGTGATTGACAGGTGGATTAGCCAATCAGAGACATGCTTGGTCCATTTTTATCTGTTTCTGAATGTTGCCTATGATGGGTGACCAATGAGCTCCTTAGTTTCACATGTGTCACTTAAATATACAAATCTGATTGGACGAATATGCTTGGTTTTGGACTTCAGACTCTGTATAAAAAATAATGATAAAAAAGTAATATCATGGATCATAGAAGTAATTATTATAACAACAGACATTTGTCAGTGTAAAATATGCCAAAAAAGTTCTTCATACTATTTTTTAGAAGCTGAAATGAATAGAATAGAACGGGACCACAGTGACTCAGGTTGGAGTGTTTCTCTAATAACTGTAATAATGTTGCAATATTAACATTTCAAACTCTATTTTCATATGAAGAAAAATGTTCCAAACTCTTTTGACACACTCAAACGGGTCGCGGTGATTTTTAAAAACGCTTTAGAGGACACAAAATGCTACTGGTTTCTATAAAGGTGCACTGTGTAACTTCTTGGGGGTCCTTCACCTGCTTGTTTTTATGGATACATCATTGCTCTGACTCGAATGTTCCACAGTGTGACATTATGTTTATGTTTATTTATTAAATATAGGACAGTGCAGATTGATCAACATGTGTTAGAACAGCGTGTAAATGTGCCAGAGTTTGCCGTGCAGGATCATTTTCATCTATAGTCCCATTGGCAGGTTGATGGCAAGCCAGAGTTTGCCGAGCAGGATCATTTTCATCTATAGTCCCATTGGCAGGTTGATGGTAAAAAAGGACACAGGCACAAAAACATTTAGTCCATCACACATGACAAAACACATTAAAAATCAGTGAATATTACTGTAGACATATCAGGAAAATTAGAACATGTTAAAAGCACAGCACATACATGAACAACAATAGACACAATTCAGTCACTCAACAAGAAAAGACATTTGCTGTGATGTTAAAACACACAGATTAGTTCTGTTCACATGTGTGATTGTCCTGAGGCCAATGTTTCACACATCTACTAAAACTATGAATAGAAGTCATGTTCCCTATTTCTGTGGGGACCAGATTCCAGGAGTGAGCGGCATGAACTGAAAAAGCCGACTGTCCAAATTAAGTTTTTCTAAATGGAATTTGACAGTCTCCTCTGCTTGATGCTCGAATGTGTGTATTTAAATTCTACCATATGAACTCTTTTAATGCGGGTGGAGCAAGACCATGAAGGGTTTTGTAGACCAGAACAATGTCTGAATAAATCATTATAAAATATTTTACAGTGATAGGAGTTTGATTTCAGACTGTGCTTTAGAGCCTTCCTATAGCAGCAGTGTGCTCTTGTGTGTCTGGCTCCAGCTCGTCACACACACACTATATGAGACAGAAACAGCCTTTTACATTGACTGAATTATAGGTGGTTTTAGAGCTCAAAAATATATAGAAAAACAGACATTCTGACTGTGAGCGGGGTCGCCTCTCCACAGATCTGACCTGTAACTTGGTCTGGTCTGGTCTTCATGAATAGAAATGAAAAGAAAGTAATGACATCTCCATGGAGAAAAGCGGGAGACAGACTCTTCACCAGAAAAATTTGGCTATAGAATTGTACACTTTGCATTTTTTTCAAGTTCTAATCCTGGCTTTAGTCTGGATTTGTGGGTAAACTGTGTGTCCTTTGGCAAAACACTGTATTCATCTCAGTGTGAATATGGTAATTGATTGTGGTTAATTGTGGTTGGAGCTCTAATTGGAAGCCATTATTGTCAATTACTCCCAGGGCGGCTGCGGTTAAAAACAAAGCTTAGCAAGTGTGTGACCAGCTTCTTCTCAAATGTTATTTGGATTTCTTGAAATATATAAATAAAAAAAATCATTATTGTTGTAAAAAAAATAGACACCTGTACCTAAAATTTCAGGTGGAGCGTCCGTCACCAGCTTTTCTCCACCATGATGTTGCTGGGAATGTTCCACGGTATCTCGTTACACTTATTTATCTATACGGAAAACAGCAGGTGACACCACAAGGCCAAGTTACACGTCAGATCTGCAGAGAGGCGAGCCCATTCACAGTAACAAAGCAAGATTTTAACCCCTACAATTAGAGCCATTTTTGTGAAATATGTTTTGCTCTGACTTTTCCAAACTAAAATGATGAATGCCATTATTGAACCCTCAGTTGCATATACAGAAATTTGGGTTTTTTGCAAGGAAATGCCCAAAAGTTTTACCCACAGGTGTCAGAAAGTTTGTGTAGTACGTATTTATACACTTTGAAACACACGTACAATGCAAAAACTAAAATCTAGCCATGTTATGATGACTTGAATTAAGAAAAATAATTAAAATAAATTTCACTTAAGCAAAATGATCTGCCAATGGTACAAGACTTTTTGTACTTAAAATAGGAAAATACATCTTACTACACTTAAGAAAAACAACAACACTTTGCACTGAAAATAAGAAACTAAATCCGTTGTTGCTTGAAGAAAAACACACTTCTTCCACTTGTAGATAATTGTACTCGTCAAGTTGAAATGTTCTTAATTTATGTCATTTTAACGTACCCAGATATGGCTTTTTGGAGTGTATAAAATTATTTTTCTCATTCTCACTTTGTTGATATTAAGTTGTAGAAAGCTGCAGTAGGGAGCTGGGGACTGAAACACTATATTTCAATTTAAAACAATGTTGACCTCTCACATTTCTCAAATATGATGAGAATATCTTTCTAAATTTGTACTTTTGCTTTATCCAAACTTCTATAAAAGCCCATGATATTGAGTAAATGCAGAGTGGGTTTGTTTAATGCCATACCGCAACATTCCAGACAGAGCAACAGCATCTCCATGGTAACAAACAGATGGCGGACCCTCCACCAGAACAGCTACGCCTTTAACTTGAAACGTGATTGGCCGGGGGGTAAAGGTCACAGCCTGTGATTGGTTGACAGCTCCAAACAAGCGACAGGAAGTGAAAATTAGTCCTCCCAGCTTGAGTTTGAGTATTTTCTTTTGTGTGCACCATTTGTAACCTGCATAATGGCGCCTCTTTGTTGGCTGTGAATCATGGCCCTGTCTGTAATTGGGTTACAACCATTTATAATTGGGTAAATGGAGCCTTGAGATCTATTATTCAGGAGAGCATTTATTCAGGCAAAGAGAGGAAGAAAAACACTGAACACGTGATGAGACTGGACTGCTCCCACTCTCCCAGTCACATTCGCTTCAGTCAGGAAAATTATATTTAATGAAAAATGGTTGCTAACGGTTACACAGCTCCAAATACAAATATGATGTTTATTTGGTCTAAAGATTCATTACATTCACTATAGCACTTACTCAAGAAAAATGGTTGGTGTTGATCGCATGTTTACCACTGTAACTATTCTGAAAAAAGGGTTATTGAAGCTTGGACCAGGCATGTTTCAAATGCTAACTATGCCATTTATTGATATAGCAAATAATGCATAATGTTGTTAGCCTAAAATAACATGTGCTTGAGGACCTTTGCTTTGACTTTAAAGTTTTAGATCTTAAACTCTTCAGATAATAAACATCTTATTTCTACAGATGTGCTCCCTGTACTGAGAATCTGGGTAAATCAAACTCTACTGGCAACAGAGGAAATTAATTAATTAATTAATTAAAAATGTTTCTACTAGATTTTGATTTATGAACCTAAAAACGGTGCATGCGATCTCTAGACTTTTACCTGTGACATAGCAATCTTGGGAAATTTAAAATATAACTTTTTTTGTTTGTTTTTCTGTTCTTTGAAATACATTTAGTTCATTATCTCTTTTCTCCTTTTGGTAATAGGAATGATGATGATACTGCTATCAAATATTGATGCTGATATTGAACATTTGGTGGATCTGATATCAGCTCCCGAGATATTGATTTAGCTGATATCCCGTTTTGGTTTATAAACTGTAATAAAATGATTTACAGGCCAGTCTTGGCCCAGAATATCTCATAATATTAAACAACAATTATTTTGACACAGCTCTTCTGTAATCATTTTAAATAACAGTTGCAAAACACATTTGGATCATTTTTGCCATACACAGTTTGTGTTTCAAAGAAATACATTATATTTTCAGTATCTGCCCTGGTATCAAGATCAGGACAGAAAAACCTGGCTCAGTAGTGGATTTTCCTCACCCGTGTGCGTCTCCCTGCAGGTGGCACAGAGTCGGGGGTGATGGTGTCTGATGTGTGGTGCTACATGTCTCTTCTGGATAACTGGAACCTGGTTTCTCGGATGACGGTGGCTCGCTCTCGCCACAACAGCCTCGTGTACGACGGAAAACTCTACACCATCGGAGGCCTGGGAGTGTCCGGAAACCTGGACCACGTCGAGAGGTAAGACCCTGTGTTTATGAGTAGATTTAAAAGAGCTGCTCTGTGGAAGGTGCTTGAATTTTCTGTTTGGACTGAAGAAATATTGGAAGCCGATGCTGTTGTCGAGCTGTGGAGAATATCAGTTGATCTGGTTTGTTTAGCGTGCATACTGTGTTGTTTTAAAGGATTCATAGTATTCAAAAGGTCCTATATCATGCAAAATGGACTCTTGTGAGCTTTAAGCCATGTTCGAATGTTGTTCCCTCCTCAAAAACAGTCCTGGAGTTGTGTTTTATTTCATTCACACATATTTGAATAATCCTGCATTATTAGGCCTTTTAAAGCTGGATTTATTTCCGAACTGTGAAAGGAATAAGTATGTATTTAAATCGGAGTTGTTGCTAGCTCTCAAACCCTTCGGCGCATCGTTAAAATTCACACGCAAGAATTTCCTGACACTTACAGAGCTTTAGAACGTCTTTTTTTCTGAGCAAAGAGAGGCAGAGTGGACTATTTTTACAACACAGTCAATAGGGAGAAAGATAAAATGCATTTGTTTACGAGAAAAAGTCTGGTATCTGAGCTTTAAAGGCCGTCTGCCAGATTGTGAGCGAAGAAGAAGTGAAGAGTTTGAACCGCT
>KN509645.1:28106-44029 GCA_000787155.1 Scartelaos histophorus
TCGCCCTGTCCACTCAGTGTCTTCTCTCACTCTGATGTTGCAGAGAAAACACTGCCTGAGATGGTCATAAGGAAAGTTCTACAGCTGTGTTTGGTCGGACGGAAAATAATGATCGCTGCAGCTGCTTCTATATGTTCCTCTAGCGACAAAATGTGATCCTTGAGTCCATTTTTCACTGAAACATCTACTTTTTACATCGTTATTATCACAAGATTATCAAACCAAACTAGAAGACATACAAAATCATCGTTTTTTTGGCAAGTTAAGTCGCGCTTTTTGGTTCTCTTTGGCCGCCCACTGCTCCGCCATTGTGATTTTATGTGGATTAAAGCACATTTTCAAACTTTTCAGAGCTTCCAATCACGTTATAGTCGATTCTTCTTCTCATCTATGTTCTCGAAGTTGTGTTCAGACTTCGACAAACTTTATTGATCCGCAAGGGAATTTTTTTTGGACATTTGGAGCGATTCGTGTAGTTGGAGTAATCTGCAAAAAAACGGAATAAACCCACAGCTCTGTTCTTACTTCGTTTTCCAATTTCATTTTCTTAAATTGGTGATGCACGTATGGTTTGGCAGCGTCATTTTGGTACAATTATAACGTGATTTGCGGCTATCAATCGCACAAAAAACATTTAAAACTGCTTTAGACGAAGATCTGTTATCGGTTTTCATTTATTTGTGCTCAGTTTATCCAAATACATTGAATCTGTATTGTGTAAATGTGCGTTGACACTCTAACCTGGCACTAGCAGCTTTCTTATGACTTTAATCTCGGTTTATGAATTGTTTGAGGGTTTTTTTTGTGTTTTTTTTTTTTACTCTAACCCTCTTGATTCTCTGCCCTCCTCACTCCCACTTGCTTGATTCAATAATAATCAATTTCACCTCATTTGGCAGGTACCACAGGATTTGTCAGGAGTTGCCCCCATAACCAGCTGTGGAGATTTGATTCATTTATTGGTCTCTCTAGCCCTCGTCCTCCACTTCTTCTTCTCCCTTTCTCATGTCTCCTCCTCCTCGCTCCTCTCACCTCCTTGTGTCTCCTCTTCCTCCTCTCTCCTCATCATGTCTCTCTTATCTACTCTTTCCTTTTCTTCGCCTCTTTTCTTCTTCCTTCTCCTCTTCTCTCCTCTTCCCTCTTGTCCTTTTCTTCCTCCTCTCCCCCTTCCTCTTCTCTCTTCCTCCTCTTTCCTGTCTCTTCCTCCCACTCCTCCTCTTGTCTTTTTCTTCCACTCCTCCTCTCACTCCCTCTCACCTCCTTGTGTCTTTTTCCTATTCTCTCCTCCTCTCTCCTCTTCTTTCCTTACTCCTTCTCCTCTCTCCCTTCACCTCCTTCTCTTTCTCCTACTCTCTCCTCCTCACTCCTTTCTCCTCCTCTTTTCTCTTCTCTCCTTTCCTCCTCTTCTCTCCTTTCTCCTCATTTCCTGTGTTTCCATTTTTTCCTATTCTTTCCTCCTCTTTCCTTACTCCTCCTCCTCTCCCTCTTCCTCCCAATCCTTCTCCTCTCTCCCCTCACCTCCTTGTGTCTCTTTCTCCTATTCTCTCCTTTCTCCTCCTCTTCTCTCTCTCCTTTCTCCTCCTCTTCTCTCTCTCCTTTCTCCTCCTCTTCTCTCTCTCCTTTCTCCTCCTCTTCTCTCTCTCCTTTCTCCTCCTCTTCTCTCTCTCCTTTCTCCTCCTCTTCTCTCTCTCCTTTCTCCTCCTCTTCTCTCTCTCCTTTCTCCTCATTTCCTGTGTTTCCATTTGTTCCTATTCTTTCCTCCTCTTTCCTTCCTCCTCCTCCTCTCTCCCTCACCTCCTTGTATCCTCCTCCTCGTATCTCTTTCTCCTATTCTTTCCTTTCTCCTCCTCTTCTCTCTCTCCTTTCTCCTCCTCTTCTCTCTTTCTCTTTCCCCCTCACCTCCTCATGTCTCTTTCTCCTCTTCTCCTCCTCCCACTCCTTCTCCCTCCTTCTCCTCTTCCCTCTCTCCTTCTCTTTTCTCCTTCTCCTCCTCTCTCCTCCTTGTGTCTTCCTCCTCTTCCTCTTCTCTCCTTCACTTCCTCCTCTCTCTCCCTCACTTCCTCATGTCTCTTTCTCCTCGTCTCCTCTTCCCTGTCTCCTTCACTTCTCTCCTTCTCCTCCTCTCTCCTCCTTGTGTCTTCCTCCTCTTCCTCTTCTCTCCTCCACTTCCTCCTCTCCCTCCTCCTCCTCTTGCGTGGCACAGTGAGATTAACCAAACTAATCAAAAGAACATTAGCGGTGTATGCTGGCGGCCGCCCTCATTACCTGACTCTTGGATGGATGCTCCGCTCTGGTCCAAATGAAACAGGCTAATTTGATCTTTCCTCTGTAATGTATCCGTACAGTGCAGTTATGGCGGAGGTGTGAGCGAGAGGACCCCCCGCTGTAATAGAAACGCTTTTGATTCTTCCATCTTCTTAATTTGAGAGCTCCCCCTGTGCATTCACCCTCTGTGCCCTCATAGTACCAGCTCAAGGAAAAAAAACTGAACTTGGGGCGTGTGTCGTGTAAAATGTTAATTGAAATGAAATACAAGGCAAGAATGTGTAAATGAGTGTATTGACAGAGACTTGTTAGTATCATAGACTCTCACCAGTGGCGTTCAGCTCCAGTCAAGTGTAGCTCACTGACGCTGGCAGTTATAGGAACTTTGGAGCAGAGTTACATGTAAGAAATACAAATTTATTTACGGACACAACGTAAATGGCAAAATAACAACACCAGGATATTTTAGAGAGGACATTACAAACATTTTAAGACCAAAATTATCATGCTGGTAAATTGGACTCAAGCGCAACACAAAGAATACAGGCAAATGTAAGTGTTTGTTCAGTTCAGCAGAAACTGACCACGTTTAAATGATGTTTATTAATTACAAATTAAATGTTTGGAAATAAATAGTTTGGAATTAAAATATTCTCCTTCAAATTTACAGGGAAATAATAATTAGAGATTGTCCAGATAGCATCAGTAGGGGAACCCAATGACAATGAGCTGAATTACCAGAATTATTTTTCATAAGAATAAACGTTTACATGGTTAAGGGATAAATTGATTCAGTTTAAAACCGGAATAAACCACCCACTTACTTTGGAATTAAGTTTAATTCCAAATAATCATTTTCATTAGGAATTAAGTGTTACATGGTCTTTTTAAAGTAGAATTAATTTTAATATTCACAATTAAAGGTCTCATGTAAATGTGGCAAGTATCCTTCAATAATGTTTAAAACAGGATAAACGACTAAAGAATATATGTCTTTATTATATGAACTAAAGTATCCTCCAAAACTGGCAGAATCTCAAGCTGGGTATAAACGCAGGAACAGGCTCGAACAGGGAATAATTCAGAATCAGATAATACATAATGCCCAACGGCAACACAACAGGATAAGTTCGGGTACAGAGCTGGAGAATGTCTCTAGACTGAACCATCGAGCGAAGACTGAATGAACAGAGGGAGTTTATATAGACGACCTGGGATGATTAGGGAATGAGTGGCAGCTGCAGGAAAAAGAGAAAGGAAGCAAAAGATGAACTGGATCAGGCTGGGAAATGGAGCTGGACTGGGGATAAACATGTAGACGATAAGTAAAACTGTGACAAAAATGACGAGGCTGACTGCAGGTGTTACACAGAGAGAGACAACAACTTTTCATTATATAAAGTCAACAGGAGCCGGTGTCGATGGAGCCGGTACTGCCCCCATGCTCACTTCCTATTTGCACACTTATATAGATGGCAGTACATTAAAAAATGTTGGAAAAACTTAAGATTGCTGTAGCATTTCTTCACCAGTGTTCAGTGCGTTCTAATTATTCAGCATGATGACTTTATATATCTCTCAAATATCAACTAGCATGCCAACTGCACTCTTCCTGATTATCTCCTTCTAATTAGTTACAGACAGTCCACAGCAGACTTATTTGGAAAACATTTTGTACAGGCCTTTTAAGTATTTTGAACTGTACAAACCTGTATTTTTTATCTATTTCATCCCACTTGTCTCATAGAACCACGGTTACAAACTGACTTAAATTAATTACTTTAAAAACTTTTCCCCATATGTTATAATTAAGGAAGAATGTTCTTTTCGATATCCACAGACCGTGTAGGCAGTCATTAAGTTTAAGTGTTCCATTAAGATAATTACTTAATGCATTCAGTCTATATGAGGCTTTTTAAAACACTCAATACATTTTAACGCATGTTCATTTTTCATTCACCTGTAGATCAGTAATTATCTGGATATTGTATTTATATAGACAAGATTACACTAGATTACCCTATTGATATTGTGTTGCAATGACAAAGTACAAAAGCAGCAGCAGATACGCATGGGAATTAACAATATAAATAACAATATATATTATAGCTCTTTAAGTGTAAGTTGTTGGATAACATCAGCTGCAAAGTATCAATAAAAGTTTTCATTAGCATTAACATTAGTATTGACACACAAAGACGTAGGTTTATAAAAGCAGAACCATCATCCAGTGAAGTTTTCCTCATATTTTTTAAGTGTTAATAATAATACTACTTTTATTACTTTACTAGTACTTCTACTGCTACTACTACCACTGTTTTTCTACTGCTTTTACTGCTTTACTACTTTTTCTACTACTACTGCTAACTAGTCGACTGAGGTTCTTTGGTCTTCCTATAATTTGTGGGTTCTTTTTTCAGAGTTTGTTTTTGTAGTGGACCGTTACTCATGTTTTTCCTTAGAGTTTTCATATAATGTTGCTGTAATGTGTCCATTCAGCTGGTTTAAACACATTTTGGCGCTGTCTTCCTTTCCTCAGGACAGTATCCCAGGTGTATGAGGGTAAAAAAGCCTCCTCGTCCTGGTTTATAGTCTGTGGGCACCTTTCTGTATTCCGATTTCCTCTTTAATCCAATTTAGTCTCAATTCTGCTTTGTGTTTTGTTGCTAAATGTTTGTTGTATTCCAAGACATTCGTGGTCCGGTTCGATTTTATCTTTGGGGTGGACAAGTAATGTAGTTTTCAGTACAGTTTCATATCGATGTTGTGTTTTCTCGTTGCTCTCTGTACAGGATAATGACTAAAATGTCGTTGCACAAACTAAACTGTGCATAAATAAAGGAACATAGTAAAGAACATGAGAAGGAAACAGTAAAGGCATGAGCAACAATCATCTGGCTTCACTCCTATTACTATACTACTGTCATTTCCAGACTACTGAGTGCACCTGAATATATATGCCACATCAACTTCATTTTACAAGAAAAAGAAAAGATTGTACATATTTAGAGCAATCCCGTATGATGTAGAATTGAATTATATTTTGTCAAATTATTATTATTATTACAAGTAAGTGTTTCATTTTTTGATTCCAGCACTTAATTATATAAATCTGAAATCCTATCCTAAACATATAGCCAGTTTTTTTTCTAACATGGTATGGTAATTGTTTGAAATACTTTGCCCATTTTTTGTAGAATTTCTTGACATCATTTATCTTACTTAGCGTCACATTGCTCGCGTCATCATATTCAGTCCATCCCTAGATTCTCTCTCTATCTTGGCTTTATTTTGCATTTCTTATTCATTTTTAATATGAACTTTATACCTGTATTTTTGCATATTTACAGGACTTACACTTGTCTTCCAACATGGCGGCAGCAGGTGCATTTCTGGTTGTATCGGGTTCACTCTGTTCACTAGACCTGTCCATAACTCTTATGTGTCCACGTTGTAACTTCATTTTACAAGAAAAAAAAAAGCTTGTACATATATAGGCCACACTTGTCATTAACCCACAGGTGTCCATATTGTAACTTGAGATATTTACACAGAAAGATGGATTTTTTTTTTAAATTTTCATTAAATACCGGATTATCAGACTACGTCATTTGGCGTTCTGTAGAAAGAGCTGCTGTCCTGTCTGGTATCAGTCAATGTCAGTAATAATTGTCAGAGTCTTGTTGGATTTCAGCAGATTTTTCAGGGGCGGGGATAAGTGTATCGATCAGATATGCTACTGAAGTTAGAGATGTTTCTTTTTGTTAAATTACGGACTCACCTGTATTTAACACATATGGGTCATTAAGACTTATTCCACTCACTCATGTTTATTTATCATCAGAACCTATTTAATCTAACGGCAATAAACTGTTTTGGTGCATTGAAAACAACCATAGCTAACGTTACAACTTGTGCAAACAGTAAGGCAAATTGTGAGAAATAAGTAGCTTATAGTCCGGAAACTACAGTAGTTTAATTTTTTTTTAATCGACCAAACAGCTTGAGTGGATAAAAGTAAAATGTACAGATCGGAGAGAGGAATCTGAAGACAGGTACAGAGTCAAAGTGAAAGCGTGTGACAGTCTTGTTTCTAAGCAACCTCCTTTTTGATTTAGTCTCAAACTGAAATGAAATAGAGGAGAGGGTGACAGTGAGAGAGCTCTGAGGACTGTTAGCGGAGATGTACTTTTTGTATGAGTAGTTTAAAGAAGCCACTGGGGTTTTCATGACTGATTTTAAACTACCTGTGTCACTCTATTTCCTGAACTATGTTATAATGTTGTTTCCTCATCACAAACAGACCTGGAGTTGTGTTTTTTATTTCATTCACACAAGTTTCTTCTCTCTCTATTGTTCTATTGTGTTTTTAAACTCCATCCACCTTTATTACAATCAGTTGGATCATTTCATCTTTGGAATTTATGCGTAATACTTTTGTTTATGTAGTTTTTTTCATGTAGTACTTCACAGGTCCCAGTTTTGAGGTTATGTGTCTAAGGGTTTTCCCAATATTTACTATCAAAAATAACTACAGAATTACTACTTTGAAAACAGAATGCATCATTAAAGATATGACAAGTTTTTAATACATTTAAATTAACAGGTGTCTGGTATATTTGTCTCAGTCTCAGGGGAAATTAAAGCAAAATTACACCTCGCATTGGCGTTTTCTATTGTGGCACAGCTTAACAAAGTCGGTAAATTAAACAGTGCGATATAAAACTATAATACATTAGAATATGAGTCATGGAATTGAAATACAGACAGAATTGGTGTTTCAAAACCTATAAAACCTTTGGAGGAGAGAATTGCTTTTTTGGAGGAGAGAATGCTTTTTTTTTTAAATACAGGAAGTACAGGAAGGTAGATTGATCGACACATGTTTGAGTAATTCTTTAATATCACTTTGTCTGCATTCCCAAAGCTTAAAATGCTCTGTCCCACCTTGTGATATCATGAAGCGTAGTCATTTTGGAGTTAAAATCTAACTACATTTTACTTTATTTCAGTAGACGCCAGGAATTCCAGGGCTAAAATTGTCCAGTTTCTCATTCTAGGGAGTTTAAAAACACAATAGAGCACTTCCTGTATTACCACATGACATCACAAGGTGGAACTGAGTGTTTTTGAGAGAAGAACTCAGCCTAAATATGAAGGATTTGTGCGTTAAACATGCGCGAATGAAACGAAACACAACTCCAGGTCTGTTTGTGATGAGGAAACAGCATCATAATATAGGCCCTTTAAATAATTGCAGTTTTTATCTTATCACAGCGTCGCAGTTTTGCTCTGAATGTGGTTCATCTGGCCGCCCTTTATGTACTTCATCTTATTCACATTGCGTCCATAGACACTTCTGACTGCGCTGAAATGCTAACGTGAATGGCTCTCGTCCAAAATAGCGAATTCGTGCGTCAGCCGTCATCTAACAGGAAAACACACAAAAATATAACCTCAAATTCTCAGTTTAAGGTAAGTGCTAAGCCGCGTGACTCCCCTTTACGTCTCCATTAGCGATTTATTAGCACACTTTTTTTACATAAGTCTGTCAATCACACTGTTTTTGTTCTCACTCTCCCGAAAGGTTCCAGGCGTGAAAAGTGCAGCTCCCAAGAGTCAATTTTGCACAATATAAAACCTAAATGTGTCTTTTTGAATATGATGCATCGCTCCTTCTGTTGCTGTCCTATTGGGAATCAAAATGGAATTGAAGTGAGAAGTTGCACACTATAGGAGTCCTTTTAGTGGACATTAAGCTAATAAGTCCAGTGTTTTGAGACTCTTAATGGGGGCATGAGTTTCCTCTGTCTAAATAGGGCTGGGGGATTATAGGGTTCTGTCTTGCCCAGGATAAAACATGAACTCAATAGGAATTATTAGGAATTGTGGCTGCACTATGATAAAAAAGAAATTAACAAATAAAAAAGGAATGTAAAACCTTTTGGAGGCGATTGTAGAAGCTCGTCAGAGATGTTAGGGTTAGGTTTAGTGTTTGGGTCATTAGAAAAGTTGTTTTTGTGCAGTTGTTAACTTTACATGGATTTAACACCAGAATGTCCCCGTTATAAAATTAAAAATAAAGTAAAATTAACAAAATCTAAATGCTAAGGTGTTCATTTACCTCCAAATACATAGAAAATCACAAAAAATATAGATTGCAATATACTTTTTTTCCTTCAGGTCCCAGGAGTACACCCATTACTTTCCATATTCCTCCAAACTGTTGTTGTTGTGTTGTAGTAGTACTTGTACTATTAGTGATATTAGTAGTAGTAGTAGTAGTAGTAGTAGTAGTAGTAGTAGCAGTAGCAGTAGTATTAGTAGTATTAGTTGTATTAGTAGTATTAGTAGTATTAGTAGTAGCAGCAGTAGTAGTAGTAGTAGTAGTAGTAGTAGTAGTACTAGTAGTAGTAGCAGTAGCAGTAGCAGTAGTATTAGTAGTATTAGTTGTATTAGTAGTATTAGTAGTAGCAGCAGTAGTAGTAGTAGTAGTAGTAGTAGTAGTAGTAGTAGTAGTAGTAGTAGTAGCAGTAGCAGTAGTATTAGTAGTATTAGTTGTATTAGTAGTATTAGTAGTATTAGTAGTAGCAGCAGTAGTAGTAGTAGTAGTAGTAGTAGTAGTAGTAGTAGAAGTAGTAGTAGTAGTAGTAGTAGTAGTAATGTTCTGAGGACTTTTCACCATTCTATTCTATTTACTTTTAAGTTGTTGAAGGTTCAAATCCCGCTCTCGATGCTCTCGATGTAAAGATCTCTGGACAAGCGTTAGATTTGACTGTGTGTGACTCCAGCTCCTCCAGGTGAATGCTGCCGTTGTGTCCTTGGACAAGGCACTTAACCCTTGCAGTGCACTGGTGTATGAGTGTGGTGTGAAAGGGCGGGTTCTTGTGTGAAGCTCTTTGAGAGCCTTGCAGGTGGAAACGCGCTGTATAAAAATGTGACCCTTTGTGAGTCGTTTTAAATATGATACATTCCTTTTTTTATTCATGTCTTCATTGCAATCACACATACTATAACATGATTTACTAATTTACTAATACACTGCCTGTCTCACACATTTTGTTGGTTTTGATCTTGGCATTCGCTGTGGCATTGTTTCGAGAAGCTTCTGCAATGTCACAAGATTTATTTCCATCCAGTGTTGCATTCATTTTTCACCAAGATCTTGCACTGACAATGGTCAAGCTCTGCCCAAGGAATAACCTGCTCATTCAGTATATTGAATTTAAACAAGAATTGGTAGAAGACAGAAGCTCAAAACCACACTTACACAGTCCTTACTACACCTTCACTTTCCACTGGACTCATGTTCAGGTGTGTGAGACTCTGCAGTGACATCACAGTGGGGCTGTTCTATTCAGCTTGTAAGTCTGACCTCACATGCGACTTCCGGGTCCAGCGAAACATTCGACCCGAGCCCACTGGGCAGTAAGATATTTGTGTCCAAACCTGACACAATTAAAATCACTATTTTCATAAGTCTATTAAAGACATGTTGGATATTGTTTGTGTTTCCTCTGACGGACACAGAGACGCAAAACACTTGGGAAATAGCAAAAATAATGAGACTTTATTCCTCAGCTCTTGTAAAGTTGTAAAGTTAAACTGCAGCGTCTCGTCCACATTATCCATAGAAATTGTCCCCCGCAAATAATGACATCAGTCCACAAAACATCACCATTAATCCAGTTTGAGGTGTTATTTAAAAGTAAAAAGACAAAGTAGCTCACGTGTGTTTGTTTATCCTCACAGATTGCACCAGGGTAAAGCTGCAGATAAGCCAAACTCCTGTGGACTTTATCTCCAAACTTTTATGTTTAAAAATCACATATCTGAAGTATTGCACCACATTTCACTCATAATAATCACACAGTTTTGACTTGTATCTAAACTGGAAGTGCAGCGCTCTGGTCTTTGAACACTTCAGAGTGGTTTGACTGTAGACAGGAAACAGGAAACACTCTGATGTGTCCAAGTCCGACCAAAGCCCAAACATAAGTTCTAAATATTAGTCCAAACCCGTCTTGTCAGACTTCAGTCGGGTTTCTGTGCTCTATTGTGAACATGAAGAACGATGTGGGAACATGTAATGTGATGATTTGGAGGAATAGCACTAGTGGCTACAGACATAAATCTTCTTGGCCAGCGACAGTGCAGGAAAACGAACTGGAAAATGAAAGAATGACACTTTCTCCTCACTATTTGTATTAGTTTCTGATCTGTTCAAACTGCGGGTTCACAACACTGCGGCATTTTTACATGTAGATCAGAAACAAATTCAGAGTGATTGAAGCTAGGACCTGGAAATAGAATTATGACATTGTGACTTACAAGCTGAATATGTATGTTTCTGATGTTACCATGGAGACACAATACAGACATTAGCCAACACTTAAATACCCAGTGCTAACCTTACACAAAAAGAACTCTTTAAACCACATTATAATGCTATTACTCAAATACACACCTGGAAATGTGTTTTGTTTCATTCACACATGTTTGTTAATAGTATGTCCACATTTCCAAAGCTCAAAATGCTCAGTTCTACCTTGTGATGTCATGAAGTGGTAGTTTTCAAGTCAACAGATACATTTTTTTACCTTGAATTCAGTAAATATGGATATTTCCAGGGCTGAAACGATGTAAATGATTCTAGTGAAGGTGTGTGGGGTTTAAAAACACAGTGGAGCACTTCCTGTATTACCACATGACATCACGAGGTGGAACAGAGTGTTTTCTGTTTGAGAGAAGAACGCAGCCTAAATATGCAGGGTTTTTGTGTTAAACACGTGTGAACGAAACAAAACATAACTCCAGGCGTGTTTGTGACGAGGAAGCATTAAAACAGATCAAAAAAACCGGCGTAAAATGAGCCCTTTAAGTTTTCATTAGCGATTTATTAAAACAGTTTTTTGCATAAGCCTGTCACTCAGACTGTTTTTGTTCTCACCTTCCCCAAAGGTTCGAGGCGTGAAAAGTGCAGAACAGATGAGTGACAAGCTGATAATGGGACAATTGGTGTAAACAAAGAGAAATTACTCACGCGAAAAACAAGTATTTGATCTACAGGCGTCAGCAAGTTCAAAATACACGTGTTTCTAGCCCAAGGGAAGGATTAGATCACCAGAGATTTGAACAATGAAAGAATAATATTTGATTGTCGGTAGGAAGACTGGCAGAGATTGAGTGATCACTATAATTATGTCAAAAAGGAAAACAAGCTCAAAGAAAACTGGAGCGTGCATGTATTTATGTTCTACCTGATAATACGGGATATTTTAAGTGTGGGTTTACAGAAGAGACTGAATTTGACTGACAGACAACTGCTTCAAACTGCTAATTTGTGTTACATGAAAAGTATATTCAAATACTAAACAGAAAGAACGCAATGTCAGTGCTTATGTTGTGATTTGCTGCTTTTTTTGTGTCTGGGTGGAGGAAAATGTTGCTTAAAGACTGAAATATGAACTGCGAAACAAATCGAAAAAAATCCTTTGTGTTTTGGAGATCTAAACTGCAGGGTTGGCCGGTTTTATACGCAATAATAAAGGAAGTTTTGTAGTTTTCAAAGGAAATTATTATTTTACTTACACACCTCCAGCTAAGTGAGCATGGGTGGGCTTCTGGCTCCATCGACTCTGCTCCAATTGACTTTACACTCAAATTGTCTCCTCTCTCTGTAACTGCGGCTGTGAGTTACATTTTGGTCTTAAAATGCTCGTATAAACCGGCTCTACACAATCCTGGTTTGATATATTTGGCTATTTTGTCTGTATATAAATTTCTACTGACCCTTTTAAATCTTATGTCATCAGAATGTTCAAAATTCTGGACTGGAGGCAAAATGAAGCTCACATCATATATTTACAATGATTAACTGATGAGCAGAACTAAACGCTGATGGTTTATGACATTATAACAAAAAATAAGCAACTATTTTGAATTTCCCATGTATAAATCTTATCTACTTTGCTTCTCTGTTAAGAAGGATGGAGAAATTACAGTGTTCTAGCCCTAAAATAGTATTTAGGCTTCACAAAAAGTATAATTTATGATGAAATGTGTAATATATCTGTAGATGAAGTGAAAAACTGTTGTGGGATCAACATTTCTGTGAGGATTTGTTCAGTAAAACCTCAAAATGTGGATTTTGCCTTTGTGAAAATGCTTAGTGTGGATCATAAACTCTTGTCAGATAAACAAATAATGTAAAACACAATTGTAAATGTTTTTAAACTGGATCTGAATCATTCACATGGAGCTGAGAGGTTTAACTTTTACAAATTATGATTGATTTTTCTGAATATTTTGAAGTTAATCCTAGTTTTCCCATGAAAGTTGCATTATGTTCCACTTCACTTTTACCTCTATCCGCTTTTATTACAGCTAGCCTCAGTGAGCTTCATTTGACTGGAGCTGAACGCTACAACATCACACTCCCTTTGTTTGCTTCTTTAACTGAAAATATAAATGATCAAACAGCAGGCCCGAGAATGGACTTCCAAATGTCCTCATATTCAGTGTTTTGTATCACCCTGGAGGTGTGAAGCTAACTGGATGCACTGCTCTGTCTGAAGCTCTGTTAGAAGTTAATTTGAGCTTTATTTTAACACAATCCAACCAGAAAGAACTGCCTTAGCTAGAATCAGAACAGTTGAGATGATTTGTGCTGTTAAACATGTTTCTCTCAGGTAGCATTAGAGTCACGGGCTAGTTAGCATTAGCCAACAGTTATTCAGTTAATCACTTTCACCTTTTTGTTGAAATTCCAAACAGAACCATGAATGCTCGTATTGATCACAGACTCCTGAAAATGTGAAGTTTAAATCCGTTTTGTTGAGTTTTAAAGGTATATTGTGTAACTTTTCTATTGGGGGCCCTGCTGTTTCTATGGATATTTCACTCTTCTGTCTGGAATATTCCACAGTGTGACATTAAACAACTACTTTACATTAATTCAAGTGATTTTATAGCTCAAAAACACCTATAAAAACAGACATTCTGGCTGTGAGCGGGGTCGCCTCTCCACCGACCTGACCTGTAACTTGGTCTGGTTTGGTTTCCATGACGACAGAAAGTTTTAATGCTGTACCTTCCAGACAAAGCATTTGAGAGATCTGAAAACTGTTTGGGCAGCGTCTCCGTCGTAACCGCTCGACCCACCACCGCAGAGACAAACAATCCACTAGCAAGTGAACCGCGCAAACCCTGGTAGCGCGTGTCTTTTTGCGCCCAGACTGTTTTCCTGGATACATAATTGAACATGTCTGGAAACACTGCTTAGACGCACGGTTCTTTGTAATTGACAGCGTTTTCCATGTTTCACAGTGGAGTCAGATTAGTGATTGTGCAGACGAGTTAGCACCAGGCATCTGCTCTGTCGCTCCTCTCATCTTTCAAACGCAGCAGCAGCGTCGTGACAAATGAACTCGCTCTGTTCACATCGTAAGTCAACTTTTCTCCAATTATTGCTTATCGCTATGGGCGCTCGGAGTATTTTTGTAGTTTGCGGTGTCACTTTTCTCCACTGTTTTTTCCCTGATGCTTTGCATTGGGGGTGTTCTACCTGTGTGTCTTTGGTGGGATGGTCCTGCCGTTGCCATGGTGACACGATGTACAGATTAGGAAAGTTAAGATGGTCTGAAAATAAAAGAAGTTTCAGGTATGTCCGTTATTTCTGGTCAGATGTGTTAAAACAAAACTCAGATATAAAGTAACCTAAGACTAAACCAGGATTAAACTAAGACTAAACCAGGACTAAACTAAGACTAAACCAAACCTAAACCAGGACTAAACCTGGACTAAATTAAGACTAAACAAAAAACTAAACCATGACTAAACTAAGACTAAACCAAAACTAAACCAGGACTAAACCAAGACTAAACCAGGACAAAATCAGGTCTAAACCAGAACTAAACTAGGACTAAACCAGGACAAAACCAGGACTAAACCAGAACTAAACTAGGACAAAACCAGGACTAAACCAGGACTAAACCAGAACTAAACCAGGACTAAACCAGGGCAAACCCAGGACTAAACCAGGACTAAACCAGGACTAAACCAGTACTAAACTAGGACTAAACCAGTACAAAACCAGGACTAAGCCAGGACTGAACCAGGACTAAATTGACACTAAACCAGGACTAAATCAGGACTAAACCAGGACTGACACTAAACTAGTACAAAACCAGGACTAAGCCAGGACTGAACCAGGACTAAATTGACACTAAACCAGGACTAAATCAGGACTAAACCAGGACTCTCTACCATAAAAGTTACAAGTGCACCTTTAGCGTTTTCCATTAATGACCTATTATTATAAAATCAAACTCGATCCTCTTGAACAGATAACATTGACTTCTTTTTACGTGCAGTTTTTCAGTCTTTCCTCGATACTCGCTCTGATAAACGACCCCATTAGCTGCAGATGCTACACGTTGGAGCTAACATTACATTTGGCTGAGCTCCGAATGGTTCTTGGCTCCTGTGGTTCTCCATCAGGGCCAAACTCAGACGAAGTCCTCCCTCCAACACAGGGTCTGAAGTGAGGCTGGAGCTGTCCAACGCAGATAAGGAAACTCGCTTTATTCAGCAATGTGGAGATACAAGACCAAACCGGGACCAAACCGGGACTAAACCGGGATTAAACCAGGACTAAACCAGAACTAAACCAGGACTGAACCAGGTCTGCAGTGAGCCTGGAGCTGTCCTACGCAGATAAGGAAACTGTCTCTACTCAACAATGTGAAGATTCAGGACTAATCCAGGTCTAAACCAGAACTAAACCAGGACTAAACCAGGATTAAACCAAGTCTAAAGTGAGGCTGGAGCTGTCCAACGCAGATACGGAAACTGTTTTTACTCAAAAATGTGGAGAAACAAGATTAACCCAGGACTAAAATAGGACTAAACCGGGATTAAACCAGGACTAAACCAGGTCTGAACTGAGGCTGGTGTAATGTGGAGATACAGGATACAACCGGGACTAAGCCAGGACTAAACCAGGACTAAAGCATGACTAAACCAAATCCAAACTAGGAATAAACTTGAACTAAACCAGGACTAAATAAAGACTAAACCAGGAGTAAACTAGGACTAAGCCAGGACTAAATCAAGACTAAACCAGGTCTGAAGTTAGGCTGGAGCTGTCCAACGCAAATAAGGAAACTCGCTTTATTCATCAATGTGGAGATACAAGATTAACCCAGGGCTATACCAGGACTAAACTGGAACTAAACCAGGACTAAACCAGGACTAAACCAAAACCAAACCAGGAATAAACCAGGATTAAACTTGAACTAAACTTGACTAAACCAGGTCTAAACTAGAACTAAGCCAGGACTAAACCGGGACTAAACCAGGTCTGAAGTGGGACTGGATCAGATCAGGAAACTCTCTTTACTGCTACAGTGTAATGTGAGTTTGTACAGTTGGCATGTTCTAGTTTGACGTCATATTTTCAGGTGAAATCTTGGTAGTATTTCAGTGCTGAGTATTGATTTCAGTGTTGATTATTACTCATATTAATGGTCTTTCATGTTAAACTTTGTGGCATTTGTGGCATTCTAAGATGAAGTATTGCCATGTACACAGTAAAAACATACTTTATACTATGTAGTGATATTCTCCCTCACTTCCCTTGATAATGAACAGTCACA
>KN509648.1:0-12337 GCA_000787155.1 Scartelaos histophorus
TCTTAACACACACAGTTCAAGTTGTAGAAATATAACTTACATACAAATACCTAAATAAATACAAGGTTAAAAAAATGTCTTTTTCATTGAACTGAGTTTGGGTCAAAATGTTTCTGCTGACTAATAATCACTGAGAACTTTGAACAGAGCACTGAACCAAATCCGTGCACAGGAGTGATCTCGGCTTTGGTCAGTACTAAACTATGGTGACCTGACATTTCACTCCTACTTTGCTCAGCTTTAAGGCCTTGTGCAATGTTTTCTATCATCGTTGTGGAAACCCCAGTGTCTCACAAGGGATCATTGTTTTTCTGTTGACCTTGATCAGTGAAGAGTGAGGATGAGGAGGGAGGAGGAGGATCTGGCGGAGGGAAGGGTGGAGACGAAGGCAAGGAACACAAGCGATCCAAAAGACCTCGCACCATCCTGACCACGCAGCAGCGCCGAGCTTTCAAGGCATCTTTTGAAGTGTCCGCCAAGCCCTGCCGCAAGGTGGGTATATTAGTCTCATAACACCATAGCCGGGAAAGACTGAAGAAAAACTGCATACACTTGATTATCTCTTTTTTATGGTTCATACATGGAATGTTAAGTGGCAAGTGCACATAATATGAACAAAGCTAGTATGAAATATGAACAAAGCTAAGAGAAACAAGGAGCAAATATGTAAACTGATCAACCCAGCACATTTGGGGAGTGTTTAAAGAAAAGGAGCACTGGCTTAGGTAGTGCTCAGGTAGAATCCACACCAACTACTTTACTTATTAGGCTGCTTATAGACAGTGACCATAATGTTGTGCCTGCTTGGTTTTTCCCTGCAGGTCAGAGAGACACTAGCGGCTGAGACGGGGCTGACGGTGCGTGTGGTTCAAGTCTGGTTTCAAAATCAAAGAGCCAAGGTCAGACTTCACCTTCTTTACCAACCATATGTAGTAAAAGGTGCACTATGTCATGTATGTCATTTTTCTGATGAGGGTTCCCTGACTCCTGGTCTACATGGAGATGTTATTACTTTGCATGACGTGATCCATAGTATGGCATTTAAAATGATCATTATTTATAATAGAAAACAAAAACTGTATTATTACAGTGAGCGGATTTGCTTAGATTTGACCTGTAACTTTTTCCTGATAGCGTCACCTGTTTATCTCGGTGGAGGCAGATAACTTAAATCCATTCCAAGTAATAACTTTTACATGAAGACAAACAGGTGATGGACCCTGCACTAGCAAAAGTTACACAGTGCACCTTTAACAATACACAAGGGCATAACTAAAATGTGGATGCTTGTGTGTCTTAGATGAAGAAAATAGCCCGCAGACAGCAGCAACAACAGCAGCAGCAGCAGGAGCAGGAGCAGCTGGGAGGAAGCCGGAGAGGGCCAAGCCGAGGGGGGCGTCAGAGCAACGACGACAGCGAGGGTAAGAATTTCAAATGTCACACTGAGGTAAAAGAAAATACCATTTAATTTAGTTTGACTGAGGGGGATTCTTGTCTCAACAAAGACGGCTCTAGTACCCACGGAATGGACGGTATCCTGGGATATCCTTCTTTACCACGTCAGCAGCTACTTGCCCTGGACATCTATGGAGGAGAGTCCTTTCGGCACGGTCTCACACCCCCTCAGCTGGGCAGCGAGCAACTTCATCCCTATGGTAAGACAAAGAATATATATTTACAAGTCACTCACAAATAATAATAAACAATATGCATTTCTTTTGTGAAAACAAACTAACTGAGCAAACAATTGTATTGTTATATGAAATTTCAATGCAAGAATATTTTAGGTGCAGTGCAATCAGCAGCATGGTGACTGAGTCAACAAGCACTCCTGCCTCACAGCAAGAAGGTGCCAGGTTCACTTCCTGGCCAGGCCCAGGCCTTGCTGTGCCGAGTTCAAACCTAGTTCTTGAGATGGGTCCCCAGTCCTTGCATGGAAGCCCACAGCTTCTGACTGATTGAAAAACCACAGTAAAATCACACAAAAAATGTTTAAAATAAGTGGAAAACCTTTGAATCTTTGAATTTCTCCAACACTGACATCATGGGCTGTATTAGCAGTAAACTGTCAGAGCTGGGACATGTTGAGACTGACTATAAGCAATGTGTGCCAAACCCCAAGGCCATTGCAAATGTACATACATCAAACCCTTGACCGTAAATACTGTTTAAATGTAAAACTGTTATTTCCTCACCGCAGACTCTGAGACGGTATTCCATGACCTCGACAGTGACGGGAGCCTTGGTCACCTTGGAGACTGCCTCCTAGCGGCAGGAGATGGTGGACTTCTGCCGGGCCGCGTGGGAAACCCCATTGACCGCCTCTACTCCATGCAGAACTCCTACTTCACCTCCTGACCTTTATAAACTCACTGCCCTCAAACTAAGTCCACGTTCCACCTCAGAGATGCAGCTATCGGGAGTCGAAGCATTTGGACACTGCTGCGGAAACAACATAACAACAACATTTGTATGCTTTTAACAGAAATATCCAATAATTTGTCATGATATACCATTCATAAGACTCTCACATTCTTCAGCTGTCTTTCCTATAGATCATATGCTGGAAATATAAACATGTAAAGACCTCAGTTTGGTTATAGTATTGTGCCGTGGGAAATGAGACAATAGACCATCATAGATTGCAGAACAAAGTAATAACTCGTCATTACTAATACAAAGACTCCACACTGAATGGGTAAAACATTGGAAACAGGTTTGTTACTATAGTGATGGACTGCAGGTTATTCAGGACTGTATGGACTAGTGTACAGTTTTGCTCTCAGGTTTGTGTGTATGTTTATGTTGCCTGAGCTCATACTCAGGATATTGTGCTGGCCTGCCCACTGACTACAAGTACTGCATTAATGACAATTAAAATACCCATCGCAAGATAACTTCTCTAGCTTTTAATGTGTGGCATTCAGAAAAGTATGTGCCAAAAATATGAAAAAATCTTCAGACAGGGTCATTTAAAATGCCTTATGTGGAAACAGGGTTGTTACTTTCCCTTTCTCATTTAATGTAGACTTAAAGACGCATCAAACCAATGGATCTTAAATCCCCAAAACATAGGACACTAGGCACACCATGATGTGCACAAAATGTAAATGTGAGTATCACTGTGTTATAATTATTTGTTGTAGTTAACTTCTTTAACATCTCAATAAGATGTTGTTAGCTAAATATTTTGTACCTACTGTAATAATCAACTATTTAATCTGTAGCATGATATTTATGTGTCACCGCGTAGGTCTTAAAAACTGCACCTTTGTTGGACCACGTTCAGCGGACAATGTGGTGCTGAGTAATATAGGAATAGCAAGATAATGGCTCATTTAGGCATCAGTGAGTGGCTACATTTTCACTGATGTTATGTTTAACTTTAATCTATATTTTTACAGTGACTTTACGTGAATGTGATTTGTGTAATACTAAGGTCTAAGTTTCCTCTAAGTTTGTTCAGTAACTGACAGTGATGTTCTTTCAATATAATGTTGCCGTATCCTCAATACAATGTGCGGTGTCACCTTTTAAACATGTGTGCATATTATTTGTCCTAAATACAACACTTCCATCGTATTGACCTTGATAAACCTCATTGTAGCACACACTACACTCCGCTTTGATAAGTGAACCTGAAATGCCCAGCTGGATGGTCACAGGACTCATAACTCACCATCCTCCCTCTGCTCCTGCCCATTAGCCTCCTTCTCCTCTGACCCTCCTCTTCTCAAACTCCCTGCGTCTTTGTCAATGAGTGGCCAAAAATCTGTGAGTGGGAGCCACACATTCCAGATTAACAATTCACCAAGACAGCTCAAAAAAGAATAATGACTTATCTAATACAACCTAAAAAATCGGAGGGGTTCACAATCTGCTCATCGCCATGGAGATGTTTTTGCTGTGACTGGAATGATCCGCAGTATCTTTTCTATCATGCATGTATTCATCATTTATTAATTTATGTGTCTACAGCTCAAAAAGCTCCCAGAATTGTTCCTCTCCACTCATTTGACCAGTAACTTGACCCAATGGTGTCACCTGCTTATCTCTATGAAAACAGATGAGTTTAATACCATACTGTGGAACATTAAAATCATCCACATGTTCTATGATGATAGGCAGGTGATGGGCCATGCACCAAAAAAGTTGCATAGTGCCCATTTAATACAGAGAATCATCAAGATAGTTAGCAAATTCAGCCGGTCATTTATTATTTTGCTGTTAGCATTGACAATAAGTACTATACAAAAAGTTATTTGAAATGTCCTTTCTCCCTTCCATGATAAAAGGGTGAACAATGTTGTGAAGTCCAAAGATATTTCACTATGACTCCTGAGGTACTGCGCTTGTATCTGAAAAGAAAAACAAGAGAAATAAACACACTAATTGGAACAACTTGAATATAATTTGTCACAGTATAATCTGGCTTGATTGAAAATGTCTTACCCACTTGACTGAGATCCACTGTCTCTGCACATGCTAGAAAGCGGGCGACATGAGGGGAACAAGAGGTAGGTCTGTCCTGGTTTTCTCTGAGGCACTTGTCAAACTCCACAAACTCCTTGGAGCATCCTTGTCTAATCTTCTGGATGACTGGGCTTCAGACAAAATATATTCTAAATTCAGCATTATAATATGATTGCTGTATGTTTATGTAATACCAAAAATTGAGCATAAGTTTTAGTCTTCTAGTCATGAGCATAAGTGGACTTCTTACTGTGAGGAAGTGCAGTGTGCAACCTTCATCTTCAGATCATGACAGGTTTGCTGCCAGGACGATGGATTTGAAGCTACACAGGACCCGTACGCCTCCATTTCTTTCTTGCAATACTTAGTGGTAATATCAAAGGCAGCCTGCCTGAAAAATTACAAAGGCAATTAATTACCCTATAATTACGAAACTGAATACATCAAGGCAGAAATCAGTTGACCAAAGCATGCAGCCCTATAATAGATACCAAAGATACGTAGGCAACAGACAGATTATTCTTACATTTTCTGCGCTCCTAAAAAAAAACAATACAAAGAAACGTGATAATCGAGACAGAACAGTAGTCCTTCAGCTACACATGAGGGTATATGGTGTATTACTGCCGCTCACACCCCTTTTCTCGAGGATTGGCTGAAAACAGGATCAGTGTCAGATGTGTTTGCAATGTGATTGGTTCAAGATATGTCTGTCAAAGACAAACGCCCATCAACAGTGAGGTTTTAAAGGTATATACACATACGATGATACAATTATTATGTTACATAAAAGAGGATGGACTCTTTTTCTATTGTTCAAAAATGATCTTCTCAAATGTTTACAAAACCATGGTGCAAAATATACGGTCTATGTGCAAACCGTGCAAATGAACGACATGGATTTGCTTCACGTCGATTGCGTACCATTACGCGCTTACGTATGCGGAAGCCTCCATCATAGACTAAGCGATTCAGTGAAGGGAATCTGAAAGCTCGACCTGGCATCGCTTCTTTTTAGGTGTTTTTAGAAGTAACGGGGGCCGGAGCTGTGGAGGGGGACAGAGGGGCCCGGGGTGTGAGTAAAGAGCGATGAACGACGTCAAGAAAGACGGGAGATCAGACACAGATGGGCTCCTGGAACCGGGTGAGGTGCAAATGGCCCCCTCCGTAAACCATAACCAGCATGACAGCGCCACCGGGGACGAGCTGGTTAGCTCGGTAACGCTGTACAGGCGAAGACCCCGGTTTCTACACGGCACTGTCCTTCCATTCCTGGCTATTCTGTATCCCGGGTGGCTGTACGTGTGGTTAGGAGTGTACGGTGCCAGTGAGTATCCGGAGGCAGGCCTCCTGTCGTTAGCGGCCATCGGGATTGCGCACGTCCTCACCGCGCTCTCTGGTTATTGGTCAGTGCACGCGCACTGTTGGCTCACATGCTCAAAGGTAACATTATAGAAAACAAATGTATGTCAAAAACAATATGTTTTACTCTGCACAAAACATTCGAATGAGCACACACTGTTATGTAAACAGAGGTCAAACAAAAATAGAAAACCGTTTACAACTATTAATCAATCTTAAAGCATTTATTTCTGTTTCATGTGTGTCAGTCTGTACTATAATTCACTTTTTAAACTAATCTTGTTATATCCAAATGAAAGAAGCAATCATACTTCCATAACCAATATAGAGTGACCAGCCAATGTGTGAATCATGCCACCTGTTTTATCTTCACAGGAACCAGACCCTAAAAAGGCTACACTTGCAAAGGTCATACCCACTCCCAACAATGGTTCAGCTGAGTTGGTGGCACTACAGCGGGATCAGGTAAGCATATATTCCTCTTCATCTTGGTTGTATATTGTCCAATCAAGAACATTATACAAGAGGTGTTATGCAAAATACAATTATAAATATAAATTTTACTTTTATATTATGAAAAAGCAGTGTTACTGTTGTGCAGTCTTGGAGATTGGATTGCTGTCTGTTGATGTTCAAGATGTTAAGCCATATCATTAATGTGCCAAGTGTATAGATGCAGTTCATAACAGGAAGTGGTTAGAGGCAGCATTTGCTAATGTTCTGTTTCTTTTACTAAAATAAGATTTGGAATTGAGAAATATTCACCCTTCACCATTCCCTCTTTGTGCAGGATGAAAATGGGGAGGAAATTCTTGCATTTGAGTTTCAAAAAATTTGCTACACGTTTGACGACAAGGAGAAGAAATGTTTTCTTCCAATAGCATTTCCCATCAACCATCCCATGGGCTACTTCCAGTCCTGGCGTGGCTACCAGGAAGAGTCAGAGCTGCGGGCAGCAGAAAAGCGTTATGGCACAAACAAGGCTGAGATGGTGGTCCCAGATTTTCTGGAGCTATTTAAAGAAAGAGCAACTGCCCCATTCTTTGTTTTTCAGGTACAGGTTTAGCAACGGTAATATCTGCTTGTATACTGAGTCCGATTTTTTTAACATGGTTTCCATTTCTAGGTGTTTTGTGTGGGGCTTTGGTGTCTGGATGAGTACTGGTACTATAGTGTTTTCACATTGTTCATGTTGGTGGCTTTTGAAGCTTCTTTGGTCCAGCAGCAAATGAGAAATATGTCTGAGATACGACGCATGGGAAATAAGCCCTACATGATTCAGGTAAAAAAACAATGTTTTATGTTTGAAGCACTGTAAGTGAAGAGTGAATGCCCGTTTGGGCACTGTTGATTAGTGTTCTAACCAAACATTGACCAAATCATCAATATTAATGCTTTTGTGTACTGTCTCCTAAACGATATATATTATTGCAGGTTTATCGTAATAGAAAGTGGAGACCTATTTCAAGTGATGATCTTGTCCCTGGTGACATAGTGTCCATAGGTCAGTAGACTAAACACATAGTTACCCCAAAATATTTTGTGTTAATTGATTTAAACTGGATTTTATGTAGGGAGATCACCACAGGACAATTTGGTTCCCTGTGATGTTCTGCTCTTGAGAGGCCGGTGCATTGTGGATGAGGCTATGCTAACAGGAGAATCGGTGCCACAGATGAAGGTTTAATGAACTACACAGGATCTGTGCTGTAACTGTTCTTTGGATCAAACCAGTCTGTGTTTTGTTCAGGAGCCTGTTGAGGACTTGGATCCAGAGCAAATCTTAGATCTCCAAACTGACTCGCGGCTACATATAATCTCTGGAGGAACAAAAGTGGTGCAGCACACCCCACCTATGAAAGCTACTGCTGGACTCAAACGTAACTTATTATTCATTTCGAACTTCCTTCCTTCTGTTTATCATTAATTTGAGTTGTAATGTTATGTCTGTTTGTAGCTGTTGACAATGGCTGTGTGGCATATGTGCTCAGAACTGGATTTTACACATCACAGGTAGAATTTGCAGTGTACACATTTAGAGTAGATCAGTGATGACATTCATTTTTAAAAGAGAAATTGTCTCTTCAGGGTAAACTTTTACGAACCATCCTGTTTGGAGTGAAAAGAGTCACAGCAAACAACCTGGAGACTTTTATCTTCATCCTGTTTCTACTGGTGTTTGCCATCGCTGCAGCTGTTTACGTGTGGGTGGAAGGTAAGATCCACATAAAACTATCAAACATTTCTAAAAATAACCCACATGCCTCAGAATATTTTAACATTATCTTTTTTTAGGCACCAAGGATGCCAGCAGAAACCGTTACAAACTGTTTTTGGAATGCACACTGATCCTCACTTCGGTGGTTCCACCTGAACTCCCCATTGAGCTGTCCTTGGCAGTCAACACATCTCTGATAGCTCTGGCTAAACTATGTAGGTCTTTGAATTGCTCTGAGCACTTGGTTTGGCATTTCACTCTGCACTTTACTTTTCTAATGTTTTTTTTTTTCCCTTTTATCTTTTTTTAGATGTATTTTGTACAGAGCCATTCAGAATACCCTTTGCTGGGAAAGTTGAAGTATGTTGTTTTGACAAAACAGGAACACTAACCAGTGACAGTCTGGTGGTACGTGGAGTAGCAGGACTCAAGTATGTTAAGTACTGAAGTTAGTGTGTTTTTTTTAGACATGGTATTATGGCCAGTATTCAGATTTTGTATCTGTGACAGGGCCGGAAAGGAGGTGATGCCAGTTTCAGACATACCTGTGGAAACGCACAGAGTAGTGGCCACGTGCCATTCCCTGGTCACTCTCGATGATGGGCAGCTGGTTGGAGATCCACTGGAAAAAGCCATGCTAACTGCTGCCGACTGGACCCTCACCAAAGGTATTACATAAACTAAGCATTATCTTAACACCTATTTTAAAGTGATAATCATTTTTTTGATTATCACTTTTGATTATATGGTTTTACTTTATAATAGATGAAAAGGTGTTTCCTCGTGGCATCAAAACACAAGGACTAAAGATTCACCAGCGCTTCCACTTTGCCAGTGCCCTGAAGAGAATGTCCGTCCTGGCTTCCTATGAGAAACTAGGGTCTACTGAACTCTGCTACATCTCCACGGTCAAAGGAGCTCCGGAGACCCTGAGACCAATGGTAATACATTTTCTGTTCTCCAGCTGTCTGTTCTTTCACATAACAGTAAATATAAATTTTGTGTATGTAAATTTTTCTGTCTGATTTCTGTTGTTGCAGTTTGCTCAATGTCCAGCAACTTATGATGAAGTCCACAAAGAAATGTCACGAGAAGGAGCTAGAGTCTTGGCCCTGGGTTACAAAGAAATCGGGCATCTCAGTCATCAACAGGTTATATCTTGAGCCATATATAACCATTAATGTCTTTCAGATTCTCTTGTATTAATAAGATAACTATGTTTGACAGGTTCGAGAAATGGGACGTGATGCACTGGAATGTAATTTACATTTTGCTGGGTTTATGGTTGTCTCCTGTCCACTCAAGACTGACAGTAAAGCTGTCATTAGAGAGATTCAAGAGGCTTCTCATCATGTAATTCATATTTAAACATGTACATATTTTCCTCAAATATATCAATTATATTCATGATTTGAAGAAATAATTTCTCTTGTTCACTTTCAGGTGGTGATGATAACTGGAGATAATCCCTTAACTGCATGCCATGTCGCAAGAGAGCTGCATTTTATTCAGAAAGAACACACCCTGGTACTACAGCAGATCTCTGGACAAAGTAAGATTTGTTTTGGATTTAAACCATGTTGTTTAATTGTTTTGTTGTCACATTTGAAATTGTATCTCTTCAGCTAAATGGCAGTGGGAATCCATTGATGGCACTGTCTGTATACAAATGCCCCCTCCCTCCATTTCTTCACTTGTGAAAACGTTTGATCTTTGTGTAACCGGGGAAGGTCTGAGCAGATTAAACCAAGAGCCTCATTTACTACACACCCTCTTACCTCATATACAAGTCTTCGCCCGCGTCAGTCCTAAACAGAAGGTATGTTAAGAGATAAGATAAGATATGCCTTTATTCACTTTATCCCAGTACATTTTTGATAGTTACTGGTATTTCTTTAGGAATTTGTGATCACCAGCCTTAAGGGACTTGGCTATGTGACGCTTATGTGTGGAGATGGCACTAATGATGTTGGGGCACTAAAGCATGCCCACATAGGTAACAATTATTTAAAAAAAACACACAAATTATTTTTTAAAAGTGTAACTACGTACATAAGTTATGGTGTTTTTAGGTGTGGCTTTATTAGCAAACGCACCTGAGCGCATACCTGACAAGAAGAGAAGGGGAAGGGAAAAGGACACACCACTAGCAGAACCAAGACCAGCGCCCCCTGTCAGTTCAGGAGGAAAACTCAGCTCCAGAGCAGCCAGACAGAGGGTAATGGCTCAAAGAGAAGAGCAGCTGGCAGCACAAAAGGTTTACATTTCTGTTTAAGCTTTCGTTGCAGGCCTCTTCATGAAATGATAAAACAACACCGTAATGTATTACAATTTAATTATAGGAAAGAATCAGTCAGGTTTTGAGAGAACTAGAAGAAGATCAAGTACAAGTGGTGAAATTAGGAGATGCATCCATCGCTGCCCCTTTCACATCAAAACTTTCTTCAATTCAGTGCAGTGAGTATAAACCCTTATATTGCAATACCTAACTGTGCTACTGATGTGTAACTACAAATATATATGTTTCTTTTACAGTTTGCCACGTTATAAAACAAGGACGTTGCACATTAGTGACCACCCTACAGATGTTCAAGATCCTTGCTCTAAATGCCTTGGTGCTGGCTTACAGTCAGTCGGTGCTCTATCTTGAAGGAGTCAAGTTTAGTGATTTCCAAGCCACTCTGCAGGGTCTCTTGTTAGCTGGATGCTTTCTTTTTATTTCTAGGTCAAAGGTATGCTTTCTGATATGAAATACCATATTTCTTGTGCATAAATACATTATAATGCATGTCTCATCTCATTACAGCCTCTAAAAACATTATCTCGAGAGCGTCCGTTGCCAAACATATTCAATCTTTACACGGTGTTGACTGTGTTGCTGCAGTTTGCCGTTCATTTCTGTAGTCTTGTGTATCTATACAGAGAAGCACAGAGCAGGAGTCCACCCAGGTAAACGCTGCACAATCTTTCATTCACAATGGCTGCTGTATGTGTGTAACAGTGCTTATTTATTTTGTTTATTTATTTTTTAGATTGGAGCAGTTTGTTGATCTGTACAAAGAGTTTGAGCCTAGTCTAATCAACAGCACTGTCTACATCATGTCCATGGCCATGCAGATGGCAACCTTTGCTATAAATTACAAGGTAGTTGTTTTTCTGTTTTTTTTGTTTTGTTTTTTTTTAATAAAATTTTTTATTACCTATTACAAGGTCAAAATTACCTTCTTTCTCACAGGGTCACCCTTTCATGGAGTCTCTTAGTGAGAACCGACCTTTACTTTGGAGCATTGCTCTGTCTGGTTTGGCCATTGTGGGACTTTTGACTGGATCTTCTCCTGAATTTAATGAACAGTTTGCTCTTGTGGATATTCCAACAGAGGTCTGCCGACTTTTTTTTGATGTAATAACTGTGTATTGTGTATAAAGTAATTTAAACCGCTTGTTTTCTCTCTGCAGTTTAAATTCATCATAGCCCAGGTTCTGGTGGTGGACTTTGTTGCTGCTCTGTTGGTGGACCGAGTGCTTCAGTTCTTCTTGGGAAGAGGAACTCTCAGGCTGCCTTCTTGAACTTAGTGCCAACAGCAACCGCTGCCCTTATAAACCAGACTGTAAAGGAGGAAAAATATACTGGATTTGGGGATTCTGACAAACAGCTGGGACACTCACAGCATTGCATACCATTCCCCTCTATTATTCGGATTCCTCTTTATTGTTTTTTTGTGTTATTTCATTAGATCAGTTTAATAGTTAATAATATTAACTTTTTTCCATATTTTCTTTGTTTTGTCCACCTACTGCTAAATTCATCAAGAAGATGGCAGTATTGAGTATTGTGTGTGCCAGGTAGAATGAAACACAGGTTGCACAAAGGAGTTCTCCACAAGAACTGCAAAGTGTTTTTGACTTTACTGATTCCTATACTTCCTTAATTTTTGTATAAAAAAAAAAAAAATCTTAACAGACTCATAAAAAGACTTGGCATCTTTTTATGTATTTTGTAATATTAGAAACATGCAGCAACTTGACCATACTAAAAGGAAAAACAACCCTATCTTTTCCACTTGAGAGGCAAAGGAAAAAAGACACTATACATCAACTTTAAAATGAATAAAAATAGAGAAACAAGACTTATAAATAAATATTTGAATACAAAAATATTTGAGCGTATAATTTGTTACTTAAAATGAATACTCGTGTTTGGTAATGCATAAATATCAAAGAGCCAAACAGCAAGATAGAACTTATTCCATAATGAAAATCTATCCTCTTTCTGTTGCCTCTGCC
>KN509648.1:12520-23291 GCA_000787155.1 Scartelaos histophorus
TTCGTTATCCATTTGTATACAGGGTTTCGGAATGAACCTCTGGAGAATGATTCTTTATAAATGAAAACAACTAAGCGAGTCCTCAAAGTGTGCAAACAGGCAGCTGCAATCATAGATGAAGCCCATTAATGAAGATGTGTTGTTGGGTCATTGTAACACTCTCTTGTGGCCAAAAGTACTTTTTATACAGTTAATACAATGTCATAGCAAGAGTTTTTGGAAGTAGCCCTTGATAATACCAGAAACATTGAAAATGGATCATGAAACTGCATTTCCCATGGTGCAACATTTTGTGAAGAGATGAGCGCGCTGTGACGTAATTATTTTTAAAACAAAAATGGCGGAGAAACATTCGGAATCAGAAGTAGACAGGTTTGTATTTTAGCAAAAATATTACCAAATTGCATTAGTTATCATGACAAACGTTCACAGTTTGTAACCGCATGAACTCTGTTCGATACCATATGGTTTTGATCAGATTTTTAAATCTGAAGAAAGTTGTTTCTTTTTTAGTGGAGAAAATATTGTAGCTGTTGATCTCGTACAGAAAGAGGAGGTAAGAAACAGACGCTGTCAATAACATATTTTGTAATAATGTCTTTAACGCGTATTGCTTGTTGTTTAGGTTCAAGCAACCACACGATCAGTCAAACGATGTTCCTCCGAAAATCTCGCTCCACCATCAAAATCTCCGCGCACGGACATCCCATCGCGAGAGGCCGATGCACGGCCACAAACTGAGGCACAGGAGCTAGAGAGTGAAAACGCTGAACCTCAAACATGCACAAGTCCCCCGGACAGACGGAAGTCCTGGAGAAGGGCCACCATAAACCGCCGCTCTCTCCCTGCCCTCCCAAACCCATACCAAGGTGAGAACTGCATACGACTTTTTATGTTAAAGATTCATTATGTAACTTTTCTGGTGGAGGGTCGCCACTAGCATATCTATGGAGCATAGACTGTATACAATCTGTGCTATGGAGTTGGCACTGCTTTGCCAGGATAACTTACAGGTATGTGGAGAGATGACCATGCAGAAAGTAAAAAATTTATGTGTTTAAGGTATTTTTGCAATAGAAATCCTTTACTGACAGAAATGCTTTGGAGGATTGAGGGTCATATGTATTGGCATATGCATTATACTCTTAATATGTTTAATGGAAAACGTGTCTGTGGGTGCAGTTCTTTGCAGAAGCATAAGCACATCCTTGACACAAAACAAAAGGCTGGAGAAGTTGATGGAGGCTTCAATGAAGGTAAGTCTGAAGAGTACAGATACTAATATATTGATTTTGAAATTATTCATAATACTGTAATAGATAATACTGTCATAGAGAAGTCAAAGTGAAAATAAGAGTTGTGATGGTCATCTTTAATGCCTATGTCTGTACAGGCATTATTTTATTAATTCTTGTTATAGGTTGTAAGAAAAACAGCAGGCATAGCAAAGTATAGGCAAAGCAATAATAATCATCATCATTATCATAATAATCAGTAAGACCTATTCATTCTATAGCTGGAATGTTCACAACAAGACATATGGATGCCAGGTCACATTTCAAAGCCATACATTCAAACAATACACATTTGTTAATGTTATTTTGACCTACTGTGTCCAATATCTCAGTCTAGCGCATAGTGTTGTGATATTACAATTGGTATGCAATTTAAATAGTAAAAGTAAAGTCATTATGTCTGTGTCATATGTTGCTTAGGAACTGCCAATATATGAGTTCTAAGACTTGATGTTTTAGAAAATATCCCTTTACATTAAGTTTCAGTTGATTAATTTTGTCTTATTCATCCTTTTGATCTAGAAAGCCATTGATAGGACCCAGTCTTCTCTTCAGACAGCAGCGCACTCCTCCATGGAATCATTTCAAATTAAAGGTTTGTATACTCAGTATACTTTTCAAGACATTTGTCTATTATATACTACACAACATTTGTTGTTTAACATTACATTTTTTACATTTTTTTTCTGTATCTGTAGTTGATAAAATGCTCAAAGAATGGGATTACTTGGCCAAACGTATACAGAATGAATCTCGGTATAATGGTGATACAGCTCGGTATGCATATTCTTTATTATTAGAGATAATGTTTAACAAATTATTATTTTTGCATTCATGTTTTTCATTATTCTTTTTTTAGTTCAGGTGATCCTTCGACTCAGAACGCCACAGAAAAAATTAGGAAAGCTATCATCAGGTTTGAAGCATTATTTTAATATTTTTTGTTTTACAGTATTAAAAAAAAACAACATTATTTTGCACTTTAACCTGAAGGTTTTTTTTTTTTTTGCATTTCAGACTTGAGATGGAAAAGGAATCTTGGGAAACTTTGCTGAATAAACACCGGGACAAAGCAGAAAAATTGGAAAAGTAACTGAGTCCTTAACATTGGCACCGCATCAGTATTTACCAGAGGAGTAATTTGTCTGTATCTGTGATGCCATACTGCCCCTGAACGCACCCCCAGAGTCACATCACGTCACTCGTGCGCATGTCTACACCAGTGTTGCTTTGGGGCAACACTGAGGTGCTGGCTTTAAATGGTTTTATGTCTGATCAAAGATATTAACTATAGATAAAAAGTTTTAGAATCACTTGAAGATTTACAGGGACTTTTAACTCACTAAATATATCGGCTATAAGCACCTCCAAAGCCCCTTTTATCAGTATCATATTGGATCTAAAAAAGTCCATATCGGTCAGGCCCAAGAAATTACCCACAGAAATATGTGTATACCCTTATTTAGAAGTTGATAACACTGCCTACCATTTTCATAGAAAGTCTTTTTGCGGCATTTTAGTATTTTGATAATAAGTAATTAGTAAAATAAGTCCTTACAGAGTGGTCATTATCTAACCTTAAGCCTCTGAATGAACTAAGGAGCTATAGTCCATACTCTTACTGTGATGTTTGTTTTTGGAATATATAACATTTTTGTTTGTTTGTTTTAAATTATATTGCTAAAATGTATAATTTTGTTTTAGGAAAGTACAAAAAGGCCAAGAAACTGGTATCATGCCTGACTCTGCATCCCTGTCTCAGTCATCTCAATATCAAGTCATCAAGAGCAAGCCCGATTATAACCTTGTCCTCAGCAGACAGCAGCCTCGGCTCCAGACCATGGCCCTCATTGTAAGAACTGAAATGTGTACAATAAATGCTAAAGCTAACATGTAAGAACAGCCTGTTTATGTGAATTTAATATTTGTGTGTTTTAATCTGTAGATGGATACTCAGTGCAAAATGGTTAAAAATCTTCTTTCTATCCAAGACCAGTCAAAGTTGGTAGTGAAAGAGACTAGTGGACTATTGGGTAAATACTTAACATTTTAAATATCTATATAAAATGCCTGTATACACCTAATTATTGTTTATATTTTGTAACAGCTGCAGAGTCTGGATTGCTGGAGCTTTCGTCTGACCTGGTCAAGAACCTAATCACACAACCTTTGGCCTCTGCAATGCAATAGACTCAAATCAATAATCAATGGACCACAGATCCATGGCTCTGACATCCGTGCGACCTTTATTATCTATTTACTGGTGGAATCCCACTATTATTGTTTTTTTTTAATAATATGTTAGATCTGAAATATGGAAGGTAAAATAAAATACCCATTTTATAAATGTTCTTATGGATATTTTAGCTTTCTTTGTAGTGGTAATGCCTGTGATCAACACCAGGTGGCAGCTGTTGGCTACACAAATTATAAAGCACGTTGGTGGCCCTGAAATTTTTTCTTTCGTAATCCACAAAAAATAGTTCAATTAACCTGTAAACAAAGTGACCACTTTTATTAAATTAATTTAACTTTAGGATAAGCATCAAAGAGAAAAGAGAATATATAGTATATAGAGTATCTTAGTATATTATATGCAGGTCCTAGAATTACAAGGCATCGTGTTAAATGTACATTGTTAATTCCAGACTCTTTGATAATATGTTAATATATATATTTTTAATAGCTTAATGTTTATTAGTGTTCATGCTAATTGTCTAACTTGGTTTTAGAAGATGATCTGATTTTACCCTTGCACAATACAGCATATTGTGTCTGTTTTGATAATGAAAACGGGCACAATACAATAACAATATATTCAGTGCTATCATTTAATTCAGTGTGCAACGCGCTCATCTTCAGTCACATTTGCCGTTTGGTGTCTCATCTATTTCACTTCATCGGTGTCCCTTGACCATTGAGGAGCAGGCCCCTCCCCCACTGTGACTCACCCCCATCTCGCGTTTGGCTGGAGCACTGATGCAGAACGAAGCTTTGACATTGTACCAGTCACTCAAAAGCTTTGTTTGCTATCATTTCTGTCTCTTTGTGGAACCATTCTCTCATATATATTAATACACCATTTGTTTCCCCTGGTGTTTTACAGCTGTAGATGCCTGTAACAGTGTCAGAATTACAATAAAACTACTAATGTATCAAGAAAGGCAAGTGATTAACCATGGAAACAGAAAAGCAAAACAATAGTTAGTGCTTTACTGACAAAAGTATGCTTATATTATGAATACGTAATACAAAATGCAATATACCATTATCAAAAACATGACCAACCATTCTATAACAATTCAAGATGTGCATCTGCTGAAACTGCATATTCATTTTAATAGTTTTTAATGTAATGTTTTTCAGGTACATTTTGAGGTTCTAATATTCAGAGGCTACAGGGACCAGGTAAGAGAAGACAAGTGGGGTTATGACCATGCGAGTTGTGAGTAAAGGGAGGATGGAGCCCCAGCAGGAGAGATCGATTCTTATTTAGATGAAAATGAGGCTTGATGCTCGTGAGGTGAGAGCAGGGCAGCCTTCGCATCCAAATGAAAAGAACTTTCACAGATGACCCTTAAATGAATCACTAACAATAAAACCTTAAGAAGTTTTCAAAACCAATGACACCTTTTCACTTTTAGGAAGAACTCTTGACTTGATAATGCCCTTGGGGTGATATGGTAACAAGCTGTTCCACATTAAATTGTATAAGAAAGAGACACCTTAAATGGCTTTAACAGTCCATGGTGTGCCTTGTTAAAAGCAACATAAGCATTTGGTTTGGTGTCATGCAAATGTGTAATTTATTTGATGTGTTTGTCCCAATAAAAGGGGTAGAAGTGGGACATATTGCCCTTTCTAAGAACTACAAACCGTAAAATCCTTTTATACTGACATGCAGGGAACAATTACTGTTTGGGTTTACTGTAGCTATACTTTATTCCTGTTGTCCCTAACTTTAGATTGATTAGCTCCAGATTGTAGTAGATGGATGTGAGGAGAGTCAGCATAAACCAGTGCCAGTTTGGTCGTACTCCCTCATGCACACCCATCATCTCTCCTCAGTACAGGAACACTGGGCTGCTGCTCTCCTCTACATCCATCCATCCAGCCATTCGTCTTGGAAAGCTGTCTCTCTGATCTGAGTGATAAACTACTGCAGAATTGCCCAGTTTGCAAAAAACAAGGACACTTGTTTTCAATCTGTGCTGTCAACATTTTCATACTGAAAACTGATGGGATGTTTCATTCATAGGGGATTGAGAGCACAATACAAGGCCAACCTTCTTGAGATGAATCCACCCTGAAGTTGTTTAACTATCTAATTTTAATAGCATTGGCTTTATCAAAATTGAATGATTGATTAGTATGCACAGGTCATTTTATTGTGGAAAAATACATTGTAAAACATGGTCTTGAACCAACCCAGAGGCACTGGTGTGAGTCAATGAATGAGGTAAACTTTATTGCTATTTTATGACATTATCTGCATCTGTGTAGGGCAGCAATAAAGCCATTACAAACTAATGACTTTAAACTACCCTGAGCTTGCATTTCGAGTTGGTTTAAGTTGCTAACAGTGGCTGTGTCTATTACAATAAAGAAGGAGCTGTCTGTCTCATCCAACCTACTGTAAGTTATTAATATGAAAGAAAGGATTGGTGACGCAGGGAGGTGTTACCAATAAAGGCGGTGCGGGAGGAGCTCACCTGAGAAAATGCTAAGAAATCGAGAAGAAAACTAGACCTGCAAAAACTACATCTGCAATCACCGAAATATGCCATTTTTCTGGATGTCGGTTGGATTTGATCACTAACAGCCCAGTCATCTTGATGGTCCACCCACCCGCAGACCTGCGCTCTGCGCTGCTATGAGTTCAATGGTCAGCGCAGCTCAGTACATCCCACATACTCCCGCGACATCAACAACAATGGCAAACCGTAGTGTGTTTTGGTAGGAGCGTCTTTGTTGGGGCTAGGCGGCCCGAAAACTCTTTCATTTTTGCCACGAATCGTTTATTCTTGTGTTATTACGGGAGGACTATTTGTCGGCACCGTTTTCCGTCTTCACATTGTTTCTGAAAATGTGCGCGGCGCTGTTGGCGAGCTTACACTGTCCGTGCATGTGCGTCCCTGCTGCTGCCTTCCCATTGCTGGGCTAGAGCTACTACCCAGCCTAGCCGCTCTCGCTCGCTGTTAGCTTGCATTAGCCTGCTGGCTCAGATAAAGATATCGCAGGCGAATGTAAACCGACTTTATGCGATTTCGTTTATAATCGTTTTTTTTCTGCGTTTTGCCGCTTATTACTGCTGGAAGACGTGATTTGTGTTGTATGATTGGCAGTAGAAAATACTTTGCTGGCTAGCTCGTAAGCTAGCTATTTGCGTTTTTTTCTTCGACTGAAGAAAACGGCGAGTTTTCTTTGAAAGTATGGATGACCAGACCAGAATGCTGACGGGATTGACCGGACTCAGTGGACTAGCACAAGCCGATGTCGGCGACCCAGACGCGGTCAGAAAACAGTCTCTTGGCCAGCCTCAGCAAGACATTGGGGATATCCTACAGCAAATAATGGCTATCACGGACGAAAGCCTGGACGAAGCGCAGGCCAGGTAAGAGCCATTTTCTACTTACCAAAGAAAGCACTTTGGTTTTGTGTATACCCGCAGGAATCTTATTTTAATGCAATGTTCACATCGGGCTATGTGTAATTGTACATTTATAAAGGCATCAACCCGCTTCTTGTGATCCCTTGTTAAACCAGTATGTTGAGTGAACAACTTGAACTGCAACATAACAGTGCAGTTTGTAGAAGACTCTTTGTTACTTCACATGGCCCTTTATTTGCCAAAGTTTTGTTATTACAGCTTTAACCCACTTGGACTGAGAAAAAGTTTTGAACTCATTTTAACAGTTTGAGCTTTTATTGGCCACAGATTACATTACCTTTTTTATTTTAACTTTTCCCCATGACAGTGCACAATATGATTTATAATTTATAAATTTATATTTCCACAAATAGGTTGAAATTAAGTCTACTTTCTCTAATAACATGGAAGTAGTTAAATTTGTGTTTATTGTGAAAATATGTTTAGAACTTTACTCTTCACTTTGTTACCTAAATGTTTGTAAATTAGGATAAGGGCTACTCTTATGGTTGCTTTCATGTGTTTTGTTTGTGATGACAGCAATCATTCAAGACTTGAACCTCGGTTTTGCATTAGAGGCATTTCTGCAAATAATAATTACGTAGTCTGCGCCACAATGTGCAAATGACCTGCGCTCATTTGCCATGTGGCTCAAAGAGCATAAGGTCAGTTTGGGAAGAAGCGTCAGTATTTCAACAATAGACAACTGTCCAGTGCAAGACTGTGGCCACAGTGTGATGTGTCATTAGCTAGTGATTTTCCACCCAACATTTGACCACCTGGTTCTCTTAATTAATTCACTCCTCTTTCACTCCCTCCCTCCCTGGTGTTCATCCTTTTCATTGTGTGCTGGGTGCAATCAATTCTCCTATAATGTGTACGCGAGTGCAGCTGTCCGCAAATCGAGTTTCTATTAATGAGATGGTGCTGAGGGGGAGGGATGATGCTATACTGGCAGCCTATGAACACTGGATATTATATTTTCTGCCCAACTTTGATCTCTTAATTATGTCTCAATCTCACTCCAACACTTTTTGGACACTTGTATGGCTTGTTCCAAAGTATTTTTATATTCATCATGACATTCAGAGCTGAACAATAACAATGAACGAATATGCATACTTACACGTCTGATATCAACTTTGTGTTGGCTAATTACCATAAACATGAAATGCAATACTGTTGTGTACCTTCAGTATGTTTATTTACTTTCTTGTTATTGTTATTAAATGATTTTATGTTTGACAGGGCATATGATGGCGATGTATCACTCACTCACTTAAAAATGTTTCTGACAACAAGTGATTTAATATGAATAGTTGCTGATTTGCAACATATTTTTAAGCGTTACATTAAAAGGTAAAAAAAAATAAAAAACTGATGGAGATTGGAGAACTGATGGACACCTCAGAGCCTTCCCCTTGTCACTCTGTTGCCATATGTTCTGACTCTGGACAGCTCTTGGGTGGATCAGACTACCCCACCGAAGGGGCTTTACATGGAGGTGCTCCTAATCAACTTTCAACTCTGTGTGTCAAACACACCTCCAGCTCATTCCCTCAATCAAAACACAAAAACTTCACGCAATCATTTATATCCATTAATTAGCATTCCTAATCGTGTGTGACAGAAAGTTGAGCGATTGCCATATCCTGATGTCATCTCTCCTTTTGAATCTGTGCTGCCAAATAAGTTAACATTTTTTTTCATTATTGGAATCGGGCAATAAACTGGATGTTTCTTATCAAATTAACATGTCAACCCAAACCCCTCATCCAGCACACCATTTATTTGTGGGGAGCCAATGTTTCTACTAGAGGGGAAAAAATTAAATTAGCCAGTATTAACTGTGGAATGTGGTGCCCGGTAATGATGACCTTGAGGTTTGGCATCATTACCTGTCCCCCAGTGCAAAGCATCATAATGACAGCATCCATTGGCAGGTCATCACGAAGAACCAGGGATAATAAAGCCCTCACAAAGACAGATTTTTTGTCTTTTTGGTTGCACCCATAATACATTCAACCTCTACACTTTTACATAAGAGAACATAGACATAAAAGTGCTTTCTATATTGTACGGCTTTTCAGTCTCTGCTTTTCCCACTCCTCCATCTCTTTTACAGGAAGCATGCCTTGAACTGTCACAGGATGAAGCCAGCCCTCTTCAGCGTACTCTGCGAGATCAAAGAGAAGACTGGTGAGTTCACACTGCACCCTTTTGTGTTATGCACCCGGCACTGAACAAAACTTTATACGAAAATGCTTTTTACAGTTGCCCCCAAGTAGAGCTATCGGTTAGTTTTAGCTCAAAATACTAACTGAATTCTTAATTTGGGCAAACGTAATCAAATAACAAATGGTAAGATTATCAAAAACATTTGAAAAGGGGTAAAATCAATGTATCAAGAATATGTATTTGTATGTACCAGTTTGGGCTGTCAAAATCAATACTAAAACCGGTATCTAGAGACTCATAGTATTGATAAAAAGAAAATTGCATAAATCTGAACTTTTCCTGGGTTCGACCTATGTGAGAACTAGAAAAAAAACCAACATTTTTATTTGCTAAATTACATTCACTCTACTGAAATCAGTGTCTTAGAGTGTCTCAATATAAGTACTTTTACAATCACTGTAAATTATTATTATTATTATTTTTAGAAAGATTACCTGTTAATGCCCTGTGTCCAGATTTTACACTGCCCAGCCGAAACTAATTTTAGCAGATCAGGTCGTTTGAAACTTGAGGCAGACGCTACAACTTGTTACACAGTGTAAATCATATTCAATTTACAGCAGCTGCAGCTAAGGCCAGCTTTTACCTGTATCCCTTGTGGTCCAGTGCTGCCATGTTACTGTGAAGTAGTTCAACGTATTGTATCAAGACTAACACAAAAGACACAGAGCATTTCTTTCATTCAATTGCTTGCAGTTAGTCATTAAATTATTCAGGGTAAACAAGTGCGTTATTTGCCTCTTGTTAGTTATTCCAGTCAGCTTTCTGCCAGTATTTCAAAGGAGGCCCGGCCTGGTTGGCAGATTGATGGTTATGGTAGTGGGAATGGGGCAGCCTTTTTGAATCCTCTCCCTTCTGCGAGTCTCTTTTAGCCTTGTGTTAGTGGGTACATAGCGCGTTCTCTCAATCACCACTAGCCCTGTGTATCTCCTCTAATACCAAGCCTGTCTTGTTCAAACACAATTTGAAAATGCTGCGCTGCCTGCCTGTTGTTGTGGCCCTCTGTCAATAATGTATTATAGCTCTCCAGTGATTGGACAAAAGTAAAGGCTAGGCTTGAGTGAGTGGGGCTGGGTACACTGTTTCCCAGGCAACCAGTGGTCTTATTTACCCTAATGCCATTCACTTTGATTTTCACATTTAGCCTGCTAGCAAACCAGAGAAAATGTCCATACTTGTACAGTGGGGAGACGCACTTGAAAAATCGTCCAGTATGATGTCGGGTTAACGAAGCGTTCACAGTTGAAAATATCTATTGTGAAATATAGAGATATCTGGTTCTGCTGGCCATCTGCAGTGTGTACCTGCTTAGGCATTTCAGAGCTCCCCTAGACCCCCCATAGGCCCCTTCTGTCCCAGTGGAATGTGAATTGGTACATGACCCGATCTGTAGTCTTGTAGTATCTCTCCACTAATAAACATTCACTTGTGACTGTACTGCTCCACATACACACTGCACATTGGAAAACAGGATAAAAGCTAAACCAGAGTCTTGGGTCTTGTCCTCTCCTCTCTCCCCCTTCTCTCCGCTCTCTGTGCCTTCGCTCCCATTCTTGAAAGAGAAGACTTGCTCTGAACTCAGGGCTTT
>JACN01016164.1:0-12181 GCA_000787155.1 Scartelaos histophorus
TGCAAAAGTCATAGACATAATTAAACGATCTGAAAAATGTATCTGTCAAATTTGTTGTTGTTTTTTCAGATTGAGAGTGTCCAGGGTCTGATGCAGTGCCCCACTGTGCTCGTGTGTGTAGGACGAGAGCCATCTCATCCCAGTTTTGCAGACATTTTTACCAAAACATCTGAGGACAGACTTCCAAGTCTTGTAAAAATGGAAGATTGCTATGACAGTATGTAAATTTGTTACTTCCCTAAATATGGTGTTTCTTGAAAAATAAAACTAATAAATATTTTACTATTTTACTATATTTGACAAATAAATATGTTTTTTCTGTGTTGGTAAAACAGCCAAATCGAAGATGGATTCTGCACCCAACCCAGTCAAACACTCTGTGTCTTCAGACAAGTCTTTACCAGATGGAACAGAATCACCTGAGAATGACTCCACTACAACTGCACAAGACAGACTGAGAGGAGACGACATTGAGAAAACCGTCTGTGTGAATAAAGATGGCAGCTTATCAATGGAAATGAAAGTGCGCTTCCGACTTCAGAATGATCAAACATTACATTGGTCAACACAAGTGACAAAAACCAATGAGAGTTCTTGTAATCCGCTAAAATCGCACAATCATCTACTTGATGAAGAATCTGAGGAAATCTGTGCAAATGAACACAATGAAGCTTACATGAATAACTATGAAACACACTCCAACTGCACTCACTGCAAGGAGCCCCAAAGAGCACAATCCTGCAGCTCGGGTGCTTCTGCCCAAACAAAGGTCTCCAGAACAACAACAATCGAAAGCAGGAAAACCATATCAAGATCAAGTGAAGACAATTCAGAACATGTGGTGGAGACCGAGCAAATCTTCAAGGCAACTGAAGCTGTGGAATACTGCACTATTACGAACGGGACCTGTTCACCCAAATCCATGGAGTGTCCTCCCTCAACAGATGAAACAGTACAAGACAAACCTGCCAGCATGGCTCCAACACCAGAGACAGAGAAAGATCAAAATGAAGAGGAAGTCACTGATCCCTCTGCATCAAGGACAGGCTCAACAAATGAAGACACACCATCAAACCATGGAGACAGAGATTCTACGGGTTCAAATAAATCTTCTACCTCCAAAAGTTCCAAAAAGTCGTATCCATGTCAATGTGACATATCTAAAAATAACAGAGCATCAAGTCCAAGCACATCTGGAGTAGAACATGATGTAGAAAGAGAGCAGTCAAGTGCCATGTCAGTCAAAACCGATATGTCTGAGGGACCACAGTGTACAGAGGAAGAAAAACAAAGTGCCAACACAGTGAACAGTGAAATTTTATTAGAAACTGAGGTTCTGACAGATATACAAACGTCTGACAACCAAACTCAAGAAATACCCTCATGCGGTTCCTGTGATTCTGAAAATATTGAAAAGGTCAATGAACAAGATGATCAAGTGGAAAATTTAGAGAGTGAAACAAAGGAGTTAGCTGGAGATGTCCCATTAGAAGAAACAGAATCTAACATTTCTAAAACTCAGGAAAGCCCAGACAACATGTCAAAGGAGGCTGATGAGGAGCAGGAGATAAATTATAACGAAAGAGTGCCAAGTGTGATGTCAGCCAAATCAAATACATCCTCAATGTCTAAACAATCAAAAATCTCTCTTAGTTCAGAAAAGGAAACAGAAAATAAAGAGAGAGTTAATAGTGTGATGTCTGTTAAATCCTCTAAATCAAATGTCTCAAAAATGGAAGAAGACCAACCAGCAGAAGAAACTCAAGTGACAGATCCAAGAGAGTCAAGCACAATTGACGTAAACGAGATTGCAGCCACTACAGAAAGACCACCAAGTTCTGTGAAATCGTCCATAGGAAATAATGACATAGATGCTGAAGATGTTAATGAGGAACTAAGCAGATCAAACAGCTCAGTGTCAGTAAAGTCTAACATGTCTGCAAAGTCCAGAACATCTAAAAAATCTGAAGTCACCAGTGAAGTTCTAACTGCAAATGTGGGTGAAGTCTCAGAAGGACGACCACAAAGCAAGCTGTCAGCCAAATCTGCAAAGTCAGCAAAGTCAAATCGATCTGTAAAATCCAACAAGGAAGAGGCTGCTGATTGTACTGAAACCCTGTCAATCAAATCAGAACAATCAGTTAAATCAGTCAAGTCAAAAACAACAAATATTTCTTCCATAGATGCGACTGAAGATTCTGGTGCATTCGACGACACACAGAGATCACCAACTGTTATGTCGAACAAATCAACAAACTCTAATGCAACAACAAAATCAAGCAAATCAAAGGTTTGTGAAAGTGGTAATGCTGAGGTTAAAAATGAAGAAAGAGTTAAAAGTTCAATGTCATCTAAGTCAGCCAAATCAAGTAGTTCAAAGAAAACTCAGGTCAGTGAGAATTTAAATCCAGAAGAACAAACTGAAAAGAGAGTTTCAAGTAGCTTGTCAGTTAAATCAGCTAAATCAAATGTTTCTCACAAATCAGAGGCATCCATAAAGACAGCCATCAGTGCCATTTCAAATAAGTCTGGTGCTTCGAGAAAGTCTACAACAAAGTCCAATGTCTGTGAAGATTGTGGAAACCTCGACGACAATGATGATGAGGAGCAAAATGTAGAAGAAAGTGAAGAAGAAGGATGTACAGTTCAGTCTGTCAAGTCCAACTGTACTGTGGATGCAAATACTGAAGAAAGACCAACAAGTGCCACGTCCAAAAAATCCCAAAACTCCAGCACTTCAAAAAAGTCTGTGAGATCAAACATTACAGAAAAAACTAATGGCTGTTTACCTACAGATAATGCTCAAGAGAGGACAGAGAGTGCTATGTCAGCTAAATCTGTTAAAACATCAACTTCAGACAATCCGGAGACAAATACAGAAGATGCCTTAGAAGATAAAGAGAGGCCAGCAAGCACGTGTTCATGTAAATCAAAAAGTGAAAATATAGATAGTGAAAGGTCAGCCAGTTCAATGTCAGTTTCCTCAATCCAGTCAAACATTTCTGCAGAGACTAAATCACTCGCATCTACCTTTATTACAATTAGTGCATGTGAAGATACATCAGAAGTTCAAGACAGAGCAATAAGCCCAGCATCAGCCATATCAGCAAGATCCAACAAATCAACTAATAACGAGACTGAAAGGACCCCTAGTGTCATATCTGTGAAATCAAGAACATCAACAAAGTCAAATCGATCTAAGAAAAGTAACAAATCGGAAGTATTGTATCAAAAGGATGAGGGAATCAGTGAACGGGCAAGCTCAGTCCTTACAGTTAAGTCAAGTATTTCAGCGAAGTCAAAAGCTACAGAAGAATGTAATGACAACGAAGACAATGGTTCATGCTCAACTGTGAAGACAGGAGATGCACAAGGCTTGGTGATTGTGGACAAAAATGATGATGCAGAAAGTGGTAGTGTTGTGTCAATAAAATCACATTCTTCAGTCAAATCCAGTAAATCAAAATTGACTGTTGAACCAGAAAATCAAAGGTCTTCAAGTGCATTATCTGTTGCATCAGCCAAGTCTAGGAAATCAACTAAATCTGTTGCATCCAATCGTACTCAAGTCTCAAATATTCAAGAACAAGAACAGCAGGGTAGAGCATCAAGTTCTGCCTCCAAAAAGTCTTCAAAGTCAAAGACAGTAAGTCAGAACACAGAAACAAGTGATGTAAATAAAATAAAAACCGATGACATTGAAACGGTCTCAGTTAATTCAATGTCTGTTAAGTCTGTTGATGCCAAGTCAAATAAGTCCAGCAAGTCAACGAGAACAATTCAGTCAAAAGTATCAGAAAAAACAGAAAATGCTGTGGAAACTGATGACAGGTCACAAGCAGCCATATCTTCAAAATCTAAAGCACGTTCACAAAAGTCTACAGCATCTAAGACAAAAGAAAAGAACAGTGAAGTACAGTCCAAAAGTGCTGTATCTGTTAAGTCAACTTTGTCAAATAAATCAAAGAAATCCCCAAATTCCGCTATATTATTAAAGGAGAACATAAATTCACCAAAAGAAAATGTATCTCTTCTTAAAAGTACTCAGTCAATTGAAAGTGATTTGTCACAGGTATTGTCGAATTCAGAGATTCCCAAAGACTGTGAAGCAGAAGCTTTGGAAACATCCAACCAGGAACTAACCAATAGTCCACTGAAAGATAAAGTAGACCTGGTTCCTTCAAATCTACCAAATGCATCACCTAATGAAGTTGTACATCAGTGGCTAAAAACAATATCAATTGAGGGTGATATGTGTGAAGTGGAAGATTATAATGAAAACTGTAATGGGGAAAAGACTGGCCATTCAAACAAAGAAGATCATGACAATAAGAATGAAACCTCACCTGATTTTCCTCAAACTAATGATGATTCTAAGATTTTCCAGTCATCTGTTCAAGTGATGAAAGTTCTTCTGAATCCAAAGCTTGACAGATGTAACAGCACACCAGAGATTTCACCAATATATGGGCGTAAGCTGAGCACATCAGCTCAAGGACTTTTGGACTGTCTTGTAAAGTTACAGTTACTAGACCAACATCCTCAAAATGCCAATGAAAAAGATGCAAAATATCAAGAATTAATGAATATTCTTCAGTCTCTGTGGCTTTCTGATCCAACAGATAGCAATCATGCTGGAACTGGCAAAGCTGACGAGCATCATTTTGTAGATACATCATCGTCTGGTGTTGATGTCAACAGTGGATCTGGAAAAAGTTGTGATGGTAAAAATATCGACCCATTTCAACCAGATGTTACAGCACATGAAAATGAAAAAGAGCATGATAAACACAAGGAAGATGACCTAATAACCAATGAAACAGTCAGAGACTATGAAAGTCCCAAAGATCTACCAGAATCTCCAACCTCTGTTGAACACGACAATTGTCCTTGTCTAAAAGAAGAAAGTGAAGCTTCCCGCTCTGGAAGTCCTTGTTCACTTAAAAGAGAAGAACTAGCGAAAATCATTTTTAATGATCCAGATCCTCTGTGGGTCCTCACATTATTGACCAAGATTGAGAAACAATTTATGAAACATTACATCAATGCAATGAAAGAGTTTAAAGTTAGGTGGAATTTGGATAACAATGAACAACTTGATTTTATTATTAATGAGCTGAGAGGCGAAGTACATGGCAAAATTCAAAAAAGTATTGATAGAGAACTTAATAAGATAAAAATTCAATCTGGACTTCCAAGACCTCCAACAGAACCAAAAGAGGGACAGCATTTGATGAGAAGCAGACACAAACAGTCTCATGAACAGAAAGAAATAAGTGAGGATTCAGCCACAGGCACATCCTACAGTGACCAGCGCAGTGAAAACGATGACGAATGTTCTTGTCAAACATGTGTTCCAACACAAACATCAGAGGCACCAGCTAATGTTCAGCCTGTGGAAGGTAAATCTGAAGACAACGGTGCTACACAAGAGACCAGTGCAGCAAAAATGTCTATCACTAGTGATGAAGTAGAGGATAATAAAACTGCTGCTGCTGATCAAGAATGCACTGACATAAGTACAACAGTGAATGAACAAACGGAAGAAGAAAATGCTGAAATAGAAGTTAAAGCCAAATGCACAAGTGATGCTGAGGATGAGATTAATGAAGCTGAGACTGAGAATACAAAAGATATTGTAGGGGAAATGGAACGAGATAATGACGAGGAGAAAGAAACTACAAGCCAGAATGAGAACGAAGATGGCGTTTCAGTGGAAGAGCCTGCTGATGAGGAACCTGCACAAGATGCAATACTAGAAGCAGAGAATTTTGATGCCACCAAAGTTGATGAATCTGACGCAGGTTCAAACACAGAGGCAGAAGCAGCAGAAGAGGAGGCGACTGTCAAAACTGCAGGCGAGTCTGGTGACGAGAACAGTTGCCCCAATACAGAGGAGGAAGAGAAAGGCATCAGTGGAAATGAACATGAATCAGGAGAAGATGAGGAAACAGAAACAAATGAATTATCAGCTAATGAAACAATAACTGAAAATGAATTGATTGAAAACCAAGAAGACACAGAAGAACCTCCTGCAGAGCCCATAGATGCAGCTTCCATTAAAGAAACCAGTGACAATGAGGCTGATCATGAAAAAGGGGATAACAGCAATGATGAGGAAGATGGAGAAGACTTAAAAACTAAAAGCAAAGCTGAATCAGACCAGGAAGAGGAGGAGGCAGATAATGAACCAGATGATGAGGAAGATGAAGCCAATGATCTCGAAGTCAGAGGTGAGGAGCAATCTGAAGCAGAAGAAGAAACAAATTCAGATGTAGGAGACGATACTGAGAACAATATTGAAACTCAGAACGAAAGTGTTGAACAATCTGACAAAGATGAGGGAGACACTGAGGAAGACAACAACATAGATCTGCCTGAAAAAGACATTGGTGCTAATGAATCAACAAATGCACAAGAGAAAGCGAACGAGGATGAAGATGTAGAAGATGAGGCTGAAGTTGAAATCGAAAGCTCTGACAAAGAAGAGGAAATTGAAAAAGTTAATGAGGAGGAGTGTAATGATGAAGAAGAAGAGGAAGAGGAGGAGATTTCTATTGAAAATGAGACAAAAGATGAAACAACTGAGGAAGGTGATAACACAAATGAAGATGTTGCTGAAGATAACCAAGCTGAAAATGAATCTGAAGCAGGAGATGAAACAAAAGAAGAAGAAGAGTCAGCTGATGAGGAAGAGGAAGAAATTTCTGCAGAAAATGTATCAAATGAAGATGAGGACCCAGGAGCCATGGCTGCTGATAAAGCTGACAATATAGAAAGTGAAGGCGAAGCAGAAGATGAAACAAAAGGAGAAAACTCAGCTGATGAGGAAGAGAAGGAAGAAGAGATTTCTGCAGAAAATGCAAATGAAGACGAGGGAACAGGTGACGAAGTAACTGAGAATTCCAGAAATGATGAAGATGCAACAAAGGAAGAAGGAAATGAGGTCGATGATAACGCAACTGAAGATGATGCTGAAGCTGACAAAACAAAAAATGAATCTGAAGCAGAAGATGGTACAAAAGAAGAGTCAGCGGATGAGGAAGAAGAAGAGATTGCTGCAGAAAATGCACCAAACGAAGATGAGGGAACAGGTGACGAAGCAGCTGAAAACTCACAACATGATGACAGTGAAACAAAGGAAGAAGCCATTGAGGTTGATGATAACACAAATGATAATGATGCTGAAGCTGACAAAACAAAAAATGAATCTGAAGCAGAAGATGGTACAAAAGAAGAGTCAGCGGATGAGGAAGAAGAAGAGATTGCTGCAGAAAATGCACCAAACGAAGATGAGGGAACAGGTGATGAAGCAGCTGAAAACTCACAACATGATGACAGTGAAACAAAGGAAGAAGCCATTGAGGATGAAGATAACACAAATGATAATGAAGCTGAAGCTGACAAAACAGAAAATGAATCTGAAACAGCAGAGGAAACAAAAGAAGAGTCAGCTGATGAGGAAGAAGAAGAGATTGCTGCAGAAAACGCACCAACTGAAGGCGAGGGAGCAGGTGCTGGCATAACTGAGAACTCAGAAAATGAGAAAGTTGATGCAAAAGACGAAGCCACTGAGGATGATGATAAAATAAAAGATATTATTGAAGAAGACAAAAATGAAAATGAATCTGAAGAGGCAGATGAAACAAAAGATCATGAGTCAGCTGATGAGGAAGAAGAAGAAGCGATTGCTGCAGAAAATGCACCAAGTGAAGATGAGAGAACAGGTGATGAGATAAATGAGGACTCACAAAATGATGAGGATGATGAGGCTAAGGAGGAAGCCACGGAGGTTGATGATAACATAATAGAAGGCGAAACAGAAGAGGCCAATGAAACAGAAGACGAGTCAGCAGATGAAGAGGAGAAGAAAAACGAGGAAGAGGAGGAGACTGCTGCAGAAAATGCACAAAATGAGGACGAGGGAACAGGTGATGAGAACTCACAAAATGATAAAGATGAAACGGAGGATGATAACACAACAGAAAATCCATCTGAAGCTGAAGAGGAAAAAGAAGAAACTGAGTCAGCAGCTGAGGAAGTCAATAATGAGACTGAGGAGAAAGGTGCTTCAGAAGAGGAAGATGAAGAGGAGGAGGAGGGAAATGAGAAAGATGTAACAGAAGATGATAATAATGAGCCTCCCTGTGAGAACATTGACAACGACAATGCAAATGAATCAATAAATGACGAGGAAAAAAGTGAAAATGCTGATATAGCTGAAGAAAATGCAGATGAATCAGATCAAGAAGAGGAAGAGGGCACTCCTGTCACCAGTGGAGATGAGTCTACAAAAGAAGTGGAGAATACTGCCACAGCTGGTGAAGCAAAGGAAGAAACAATGGAGCAAAAGTCTGATGAAGAAGAGGAAAATGAACCAGCAGAAAACAATACAGAGAGCCCTGGAGATCAAAATGAGAACCTATCAGAAGATGAAGACAAGACCTCTGAAACTCAAGAGGAAGCTGAAAATGACACAGCTGAAGTGGCCGAGTCCAGTGCCAAAGACGAAGACAATCCTGCAGTTGAAGAGGATGTAGAAGAACCTCCTGCTGAGCCTCAAGAAGCAGCATCTGTTGAAGAAACCTGTGACAATGAGGCTAGCCAAGAAAAAGATGAGGAGGAGGATGAAGAAGAGGAGGAGGAAACACCTGTAACTAGTGGAGATGAAGATGACACGGCAGGTAATGATGCACAAGACGTCACAGATGAAGAACCTGAGCTTCCAGAAGACGAAAATGTTGAAATGGTTGAGCAAAAATCTGATGAGGGCATGACCAAAGAAGATGAAGATGTAGATACCAAGTCAAATGATGAAAATGAAAATGACAAAACCGCTGTCACCAGCGGAGACGAGTCTGCAAATGAGGACGCTGCTGTCGATGAAACACAACTGAAAGAGGATGCAGAAACTGAACAACAGTCAGATGATGAAGAGGATACAGAAACTGGCAAAGAGGAAGGAAAAGACGAAGAGGCTGATAAAGAAACAAGTGAGAAAGAAGAAAGTGAAGAAAAAAATGAGGACGAGACTCCTGTTACGAGTGGAGATGAGTCTGTAAATGAGAGGAGCGGTAAAGACGAGGAGAATAACGAAGCAGATGAGGAGAAAGATAATGCACCTGAATCACCTGAACCTCAATCAGAAAATGAGGACAATGGAAACGTTTCTGATTCAAGTGTTGCCAAAAGTGAGGATGAAAAAGACATGGATGAAAAAGAAGATAGTGACGGTGGATCAGCTGATGAGGGTGTTTCAAAAGCCTCTTCAGATGACGAAAAGACAGAATCAGCTACAGCGGAAAATAATTCAGAGGATGTAAAAGAGGCATTTGATAAGGATGAGGAAGAAAATGAGGATATAGAAGAAAAAGAGACTGAAGAAAATGAAAATGACTCGATTGACAATGAAGGAAACGTCAGTGCAGAAAGCGATGCTGATAGTGAAGAGAGTCAAAGTGAAACAGGTGACGAGAAAACCGCAAATGACTCTAGTTTTGACAATGAAAAACAGCAAAGTCTCCAAGCAGACGAGCAAGACGACGTTACTCAAACAGAGGCCACAGAGCCTGATGCCGTCGACAGTGTTGAAGAAATCTCACTGAAAAATGAACCAGAAGAAGAAGCTAAACTGGAAGACATTGAAGAATATGATGATGACCAGCAAAAAATAACAGAAGAAGCGAATAATGCTACTGAAGGACAAGAAAAAAATGAAAAAGGTGATGCTCCTTAAGAAACTGAGGCTACACCAAAAAAAACTGATAAGAGAACAGCCACTGCAGGTAGAGAAGATGGAGGTGCAGAAGATTCTGAAAATGAAATAGACAATAAGATGAACAATACCAATATGACACCATGATTGTGATAGTTAAAATACAATGAACTGAAAAAAGTAGCATTTTGAAGCTACAGTAAACCGTACTGCACTCTAAACTAAAAGTGTGGTTTTAGGTCGTTTTGTTTGTTGATACAAATGTTTTAGCCTAATGAGTTGTATAATGTTACACGTTTTCAAACCTTCAGTAGCATCGATGTACCAAGCACCAAGGTGTTAAGAAAACTTGAATGTTTATAACTACAATATGCAAACATTATATGTCAGTGAAGTTACAATATGAGATGAGCCTTAGCTTTAACAAAATGTTAAAAATGGGCAAAAAACATATTTTGAACTGAACTCATATATACTCTTACATCTAATAAATGTAGTCCTATATTTATTTGCTGCTGATATTTTGGGATTTTAAAGAAAATGTTATTATGTACATATGTGTATACAAAAATATATATTTACAAATGGTACTTTTCCTAGCATATGATGCACTTTTTTCTGCAGAGTGAGATTGATGATACATATACATTATAAAATGTCAAACATGTCACTTTATGTTTATAACAAATGCAAAACATAAGGCACTTTTCTGTACAATAACAGAGGCCATTACAAGCTATTAATTGCACAGTTTCATAGTCCTTATTGCAAGGATATAAAATATATGTTTGTGTCACATCTGTGATCTGCACAACTCAATGTACTGTAATGTTTCATTGTGTTCATTGTGAAATAAATGAAATGTTAAAACTTTGGTGTTATTTAGATGGAGTTAATGACTAGTACCTAGCTACAAAACTCCAAACATTTCCCCTTTGGAGCTTAGAGTTCAGGGGTTTATTCATAGGTCAAACTATTTTTATCCGTGATGTCAGTGGCGCTGGTATAACAGATTTTGTCAGATGTGACTTCCATTGTATTCACTGTGCTGCTGCAGTGACAGAAGTGATGGATGTGTCCCAGTGAAATGTATATTCACGGTCTCTCGTGCTCATGTGACTTGTGTAATTGGTGTCACACAGGCTAAAATCATACCACCACCCAAAAGATGATGAATAACAGGAACTAGTAACAAAACCTCATCAAGCAATGACCTTTGCATATTGCATGAAATACCGACATGAGTGAAGCTGAGGGTGCTAAGCACAAGGTAAAGGTGTGTCTCACATTTTAGAGGAACAGAGACATGGAGGCACAGACAGATGCAGTAATAATGTGAAGAGATGTTTTTGAATTTGAGAAGATTAATCCTCTCATCTTAAAAAATAAAATTTCTGAGGAAGCACCTGCTTGCTGGCATTCTGTAATTTCCACGGTAAACATTGGAGGAGTGAGGAACGTCATCCGGAGCACAAGAACAAGGGATTTTCCCTCAGCTATGTTTACCTCAGTGCAACCCATCCCTCCACAGCTGCACTGCTCTTTGTAACAACTGCTAAAGTAATTATGATACTATTTCTTTATTACAATACAATTACTTTTATATTCATTTAATATGATTATGTGGTTTGAGTAAAGGTTAAGGAAAGGTGCAACTTTCATATCCCACAGGAGCTTATTGCTTAGTGAATATGTTTTAGTGTCCAAAAAATTGTCTCCTGTTTTTGACAGGGTCTTTACAGCCAAAAGGGAGATCAGGACCTTCTTGTGCTTGATGTGTGAGAGACGATAGAAATGGTTCCCACACTGACAGGAAGTCCAAGAGGGGCCTTTTGTGAGTTTGGAGGGAATTCAAATTGAGTGGTAATGTGTGTTTAAAGTGTGGCCGTAATAATATTAAGGCCAGACACTACAGGCAAAACAAGTAACCTCCTCCTTTTTCTTTTTTTTGGGGGATTTTTTTTTATTTGTTCCTTCAACACAAAATGCTTCATCTGGAAATAATGACATTGTCTAATTTAGAAAAAAATATAAATTTGCTTAATCTACTCCCTCAGTACCTCCCCACATACTGTACAAATACTACACTTTCAAATCTTTTACTTAAGGAGAATTTGTTGACATCTTATTTTTAGCCTGGTTTATTCGGGTTCTGATCCCAAAATTTGGCTAAATGTTTTCGTTTCGTTTTTCAGTAAGAGCTAATTTACTAATTTATAGTAAAGATATTCAAAACCCCTCTGTAAAGCAAGAAACTTAGCTCTATTTCTGTTCAGATTTTTCCTCAGATGTTTTGCAGTTGTGGCCATTGTTCCACATAAAAATATTTTTTGGTATATTTTCAAAGTCAGTACATTCACATTGAAATGTCTTTCCTCACATTAATTTAAGTCATCAACAAATGTAAATGCAATTGACTTGTCAAGTGCCATGTGTCAGGATCTGTGTGTGTGTGTGTGTATGTAT
>KN509653.1:0-32625 GCA_000787155.1 Scartelaos histophorus
CTCCCCCCCTCTCCAGTCACTCCACACTGTAAAGTAGCTCTGCGGTACCACACACATACAAGTGGCGACATCAGGTGGATCTGGAGAGGGCCTCGGAGGTGTCTGCAATTCCACACGTCCATTAATTGGTGATTTCCCCAACAGACCTCCACAGCATCAGCTACTCAAAACAACAGGCGCACCGAAATAGAATGAAAGAGGTGGGCACTTTGGATAACAGCAGTAATAGCTAAAGTGTGTGTGTGTGCTAACTTAACCTGAAAGTCTGATGTCTGATCTGAAGCTCTGACCAAAGAATATTTTGTTCGTGGGCAAGACACTTTATCCACAGGGCCTATACCAATGGGAAAAATGCTCATTTCTAACTTTGGCCAGAGGGGTGGTGTTGGTTCCTGCCAGTCTCCCTCAGGGCAGCTGTGGCTAATGACCACAGTGTTGCAGCAGTTCCAGAATAGACTGAAGACATAAAACGTATATAAAATAGTTTAATGGTAATTTTGTTCCAACCACAGTATGCAGTATACAGTATGGGAGGGTAGGGGACACATCTGTGGCATCCACCAGTTTACAGTAGTAAGTACGTGATTGTTCTTCCACAAAAAATGAAATGCATCTTTAAGCATTCAGGCTCATGTCTGTTATCAGTTATTCCCCCTTTTCTATGTTCTCTGCTACAGAGAAAGATACAATTATTTTATGCTTTGTATCATTTTGGTGCACTTAAGGCTATTCCCATACTTTTAATAATACTACATTTAAAAATGGACCATGAGTCTGGAATAAAGATGAGCTGAATTTTCCCAAGATGCTTTGTGGTCTGCTTATTCAAACCTTAGTACGAATGACCTGCATAATAAGTATCATGATGTTTCTTGTTATCCATGTGGTTCTGAGATATGTGTGTTTGCAGAAGATTGTGCTGTGTAAAGAATAAGCGATGATTCGTGTGTGAACAAATCCTCCATGTGGATCTCCACAGCCCATTGGCAAACACACGTGTATAGAGGTGGACAAGAAAGACAGATGTTATAACTTAATAGCTTAATCTTGTTGCAACAAAATACCAAATACACTGAGCACAGTACAATGTCAATGTTAAAATATATAGTTTTCTGTAGTTTAATATAACCTATTAGAAGAAACATAAGTATAGTATTTATAATGAGCTAATACTAATGCAACTAGATAGTTTAATATCCATCCATCCATTTTCTCCCGCTTAATCCAGCTGGGTCGCGGGGGCAGCACTGCCCATTACTCTGTGCACCAGACCCAGACTCTATGAACCCCTCTGCAGGTGGTGAGCCTACAGGAAAATAGTTTAATATGTTAAGAGTAAAGTTTAAGAATTAATGTGTAAGTTTTTACAGTTGGTCAGAAATGCTATGGTCTAGAGACAGCAGCTTTGAAGAAAAAGTCAGAAAATAGCCATAATACAGCTCTAATGAAAATGTTATGAAGTATAGTTCGAACTTTCTATTTCCATGGAATTATTTGGCAACATGCCCGCAGTGTTACTTTAATGTACATATGAAAGTAATGCATTTTGTTCCACAACACACACGTTGTTTATAAAATAATTGTATTTCAGATTCAGTGAGTGACCAGTAATTAAAGATTACCAGACAAAACTGCTCTGCCTTGGTGGAGGTCTTTTGAGGACTCCTTTCTCCAACCCTCAGCACACTGCATAATGGTTCATATGTTACTTTCCAATATGTATACCATGTTTTAGTTTTGGTTTTTTCCTCACCTTATGTTGCAGGTTGTCATCTTCCTGACTGAGCCCTCTCCTCTGACAGGTGCAGACAGGAGCTGACAGGCATAGACAGGAGCAGAGACCCGGGGTTGTGAGGACACTGGCAACCTCACACTCCCTTTCTGAGGTGATGAAGAGGGGACTTGGAAGAAGATGAGGTGATGAAGAGTGACAGAGAGCCTAGCATCAAACATTCAGAGGTGGACATAAGGTCAACCTAGTCTTCTGCACAGCCCCTCTATATGTGGGCTGATTTGAGACAGATTAGGAAAGGCCAAACAGTGTCAAAACATCTGATAAACTGTCAGTATATGTGTGTGTGTGTGTGTGTGTGTGTGTGTGTGTGTGTGTGTGTGTGTGTGTGTGTGTGTGTGTGTGTGTGTGTGTGTGTGTGTGCGTATCTGTGTGGTGAAGAAGAGCAGATGGAGGGACAATGTTATTTTAGAGTAAAGTAGAAAGGCTGTCGTGTAAAAGTCAAATATTGGGGCGTGTGCTTCCCTCAGAATCACTTGAGAATTTTCTCTATTATGTCAATTCAGTGAAAGATAGAGCAACATTAAGTTTCTAAAAGTGTTAACAATTCAGAGTTGTTTTTTAATAAAATGTAATGCACTTAAATAATTTAAAACCACCTTCTTTAAAGCTGCACTATGTAACTTTTTGGTTGGAGGTCCATCACCTGCTTGTTTCTATGGATACATCATTGCTCAGTATGATATTAAACATAACTTCCTTTCATTTATTCAGACATTTATTTAGACATTCTGACTTTGTTGCTTCTCCACAGATCTGACCTGTAACTTTGGTCTCAGTGATGATAGAAAGCTTTAACACCAATTGTGAAATATTCCAGACTGAACAATAACATCACAGAGAAAAGCATTGACTGACCCTTCACCAGAAAAGTTGCACAGTACACCTTTAATAAAGTGGAAGATTAACTTTTTAATAAAATCACAAAAACTATGAATAATTTGCAGATTTATTTATTTTTGGACTGTGACGGAGCGCCAGTAATGCCCCGTTATGCTCCGACCGGCGCGGCTTTCTCTGGCCCCAGAGCGCGCTTTAGCTGGCAGAGAGCTAAAGTGTTCTGCCCCGTTTTGCGGAGCCCAGCTCCGGTAAACTGTTCCCCAAACACGGACTCTTTTCCCTGCGAGTGCTTTCGAGGGTGCACACTCAAAGCCTACGCGCCACACTCTTACCTGTTACCGCAGTCATGCCACTGCCGCCATTGCTTTCTGGTCCAGGGGCCAAACCAGGGCACATCCGGGTTACACTTTAAATAGCGCAAAGTGGCGCGCTAATGAGGGGGTCACGTGACCGGACTAAACCATTACGGTTCATTCGTATTTATTTTGTTTTTCCTTAAGTTATAGGGGTCATGAAAGATAACTTTATGAGGGATTATTGGAGTAATTATTTTTATGTTAATTATAATTTTGTTTATGCCTATAATTTTGTTTATGCCTATAAATATAGTTTTGTCTATGTTTTAACCTTAAACCCTTTTGATTGGGTAATTGGTTGCCCAGGGGGAGGGGCTTAGGGATATATAAGGGAGAGAGGGACAACTCATTCAGTGTTTGTCTGTCTGACTCTGACGCTGTAGGTACTAGTGAATGTTGAGTACTGCTGCCGCCGCCGCCGTCGCCGCTGCTGTAAGTTTTCCTGTAAATACTTTATATTTGGACAGTTTCTCTGTAAATATTGCACCTTGGGTTGTGGCAGAAATAAAATGAAACCACCTAAGTGAAGTTTTTTCGACTGCGCCATAATTTTTATTGTGTCTGTGAAACGAACCCGTGACATGGACATTTTCGTGCATATGTGAAAATAAACATTTCACTGCCTGTGACCCAAAGCAAACAACTTTTTGGTTTCAGTTTAGTAAGTGAAATTCATCCTCTCCATCAAGCAAAGGTCTAAGAGTACTCCTCAATATGACTGACGTATTTGTAAAATATGTCCGTCTTACACCATCCACTTTGTAACTGCTAACAACTGTTCCACCACCCACTTGTTTCCACAGTAGTAGAGCGACTGTCGAAGGTCAACAGCCACACTTTTATATAGCGCTTTTCCACCCTCGAGTCTCTCATACTGCTTTACCTCAAGGAACCACTCAAACGTTCACACGCACATTCACACATGCACACAATGGGGGCGAGGTAGTTTAGGTGTCTTGCCCGAGGACACAACAACAGCATTCATCCGTGGAAGTTGGAATCACACTGTCAACCTGTAGGATCTGTCCGCTTAACCATTGATGTTTTTGAGTGAGATTTGAACCATTAACCTTTTGAGAAGTGGACAAACAGGCCTGTCACTATAAGTACTATATCAACTTATCGTTCAATATCTGATAGTACAAATATATTTCTGAGGTCAGTATTTGTCATGTGTACATTTTCTTTGTACTACTACGACATTTTTTTTTATTTCTGAGCAATACAATAAAACTTGAGCTGTAAAGGTTTGAATTAATAATTTGCTTCAACTTCAACTGTTTTATTTTGCTGATTACATATTGCAGCTCATTTTTGTTTTTTAACAATATTGTCGATTTAGAATATTTTTTTGTGATATAAATCTGCTTTTGGGTTTATTAGGCCAGTTGCATAAATTAGTTTCAGTATTATCTTTTATCGTCTATATTTACTTCAGCAATATATCGCATCTCAGACTTCGTTATCATGAGGCCACAAAGGCAGATTGTATAATTTCTGTTTAAATCTTTATGTGTGATGAAATTATGAAAGAGAGTCCCTTGTTGAACGCACTTTTATTGTTTTCGGTGTCAAATGTAACAGTGTCGCCATCCAGAGAGGAAATAAATGGTCACATTAAAAAAATAGAAAATCAACAATGAATATGGTCACCCGGGAGACGATTGGTTGTCCTGGGGTAACGTACTAGATATACAGTCGACAGTGTCCAGATCCAAAATGTTAGCTTTGCCCAGAATCATCTCGAACCACGGAAGTCCTTTAGTTTAGCCATGCATAGAGTCAACCATCAACTCTGTCCAGTCAGGGTTTTCCACAGGAGCTGGCACTTTGCAGTACAAAATATTTACACTACTTCATATTCTTTAGATCAATGCTGGAGTCATTTCTAGTAGCTGTTGCTAAAATACTCTGGGCACATAAAAGATGGCTATGGCGAGGACTGCCCCGTTCACAGGCACACGTCGATAAATTTAAATTATCTCTTGCTCTTGAATAGATATAATTATTTTAATTTAATAAGTAAAAAAGTAATGTGGTTCAAGCATTTATCTTGTTAACTGTGGTGATTTTATATGGAAAATTGGCTTTACTATACTTCATGTTAAAGGCCATAAGAAGAAAAAAAACTTAATGAACTTAATATATTTAGGTATTTAACTTAAAGAAATGCAGTTTACTACTTTTAAACTACTTTTTAATGGATTTATCTGATACAAATAATAGTAAAAATGAATTATTCAACAATACGCTAATTTATTGACATGTGCCTGTATTTTGAAGGATAAAAAACAGATTTAAAAAAAAAATACATAAATGTGACAAGCGTTGGCATCTTCACGTGTACAGTTTCCCGTTCCTCAGAAGGAAAAGGTAATGCTAGGTAAGAGATTCAAACATCGAAGATCTGAATGAAGAACTAGATTCCAATCGACAATCTGCTGTCTGTCTTCCAAAAACAAACGTCTCACGATATGCACCAAAAAACATCAAAAACAAAATACTTTTCTCTAAAGTTTGGACAGATTAGAATAGAAAAATAAAAGGTGCTTTTAGGTCAAGCATATATTAGTAAAATATTACGATTATTATAGTATTAAGAGAAAAAAAAAACTTGACTCAATACAAACAGAGTGATTTTTCTTAAAGGTAGGGTATGCAGCCTGTGCTCATTTAAAAAATAAACTATAATTACAGCTGAACCTGGGTTGCTTTAACCTGCATGTAGAGGACACATACACATTTTTCTCTTTCTCATATGGACACCAAGCCTCATGTAGAAGCTCTGAACTTTCAGAATTCAGAAGCTGCACTAGCACTAGTTCTCTGCAGGTCCTGGGGTTTAGGTAGTGTTGAGTGTTGAGACCAGAGAAATCATTTTATGCTTATTCCAAAATAACATTTGAACAAATTCTCCAAACCCTTCCTTTAAGCATTGTAAGCAATATTAATCCAATGGTGCTACTAAGACAACTTTTATTAGCAAAAAAAATTAAACCAACACCTCAAGGCAAGAGCTGTTTCACTCTGTTAGTATTAAATCAGCATGAATTTGATACTAAAAGTTTTACAGTATTTATCTTTTAAAACTGAAATGATATTTTTCTCCATGTTCCAATTTATGAATGTGTGCTCGTACCTTCAACCTTGGCGAAACTTTTAAGAGATAAAGCGCAGAAAGTCTAGTTTAAAATTAAGGGAAGCTCATTAAACTTGTTTTTGGCTTAAGATTCTACAACTGAACGCCTGATGTGATGAACGAGGTACTTTGGAAAACCCCATTAACCATAGCAGAGTGAAGAAGACACTAAATGGCAACGGTGAGTGTGGCGATGACTGCTAAAAATGTCCGTACTGAAAATGGCAGCAAACAACAACATAAGGCGAGGGCATGTTCCTTTTAGACTCAATTTCTTTTGTGGCATTTCTCATTCAAAACGTGTCCACTGCTCACGCCATTACTCTTGGTGTCGCTTTTGATTTTATGCTCTGAAGACCTAAAATCCTTTACGTTCAAACCGTGAATTCATCCTCCTTGTAATTGGCATCTGCATGTGTGTGTGCATGTCTAATTGCAAATATATTCCTCCGCTGCTGCTGCTGCTGCTGCAAGACCCGGTCAGTTCGCGTTTGCAGCCCGCTATCCAAAAGGCCCAGGGGCTATTGTATATTACAGGAGGAGCAGCAGGGGTCGTCCTTGTCCGGTTGGGCAGCGTAGTCCATTTGTCGCACGATTTCGGCGAATAGTTCGTCCACCATGGTTTTGCTTTTGGCCGAGGTTTCCATGAACGGGCAGCCCCACTCCTCCGCCAGCGCCTGACCCTCGCTCGAAGACACCTCCCTCTCGCTCTCCAGGTCCACCTTGTTCCCCACCAGGATCACAGGGACCTTCTCATACCTACAAACACACAGATATGAGATACAGATATGAGATATGTTGGACTTAAAGGTGTATTGTGTAACTTTTCTGGTGGAGGATCAGTCAAATGTTTTTCTCCATGAAGATGTTATTGCTTTGCCTTGAATGTTTCACTGTCTGTAACGACACAGCAATGAAATATCCACAGAAACAAGCAGGTGACGGACCATTAGAGAAGTTACACAATGCACCTTTAAACAAACTATCATTTCACAAGGGACATTATGTGGACACAGTAGCTCACACATTACAATCTATTATAATAACAAAAGTAAAAATATAATGGTAATAGTAAATCCTAATAAATAGGTAGCAAGAATAGCAAGAGATTGTTGATTGATTGACAGTAATAATAATAAGTATAATAATAATAAGACTAATAAATACATTTTACATTTGCGATTTGTGATGGACACTTCTTTCAGTGAACCCCACAGCAGGTATTGAGTGACATAAGTGTAGGTACAAGCGCATTAGAGCTTTGTCGAGCTTTAAAGCACAACACAAATGCAACTCACAGTGAGTGACTTGTCATACTGTAATTCCCCTGCTTATGGATAAAACGTGAGATTTACAATTTGGCGTTTACGCAGTTTACAACAACTGTAGACTGTAAGTGGGTGAGTTCTATATAATTTTTGTGATAGTCAAATAACCAATCAACCTTGAAGAATATTTTTGCAATAAAATGGGTGTTTTCTATGAAAGGTATCTGTTTTGACTGCAAATAAAGCGTGGCATTTTATAACCCATTGAAAAGAGCAATTTCAGAAACATCTGTTTTGAAGGGTGAAAACTGCAGACGGCTTGCTGTGGGCGGCGGGCCAGAATGGAAAGAAAAATATGTATCTACTTCTGTGACACTGTGGAGGAGGCTGAAACACAAGTTCTGAGAGAGAGCAGGCGGTCAGGCCTTCTCACTGTGTGGTCGTGACAAAACACACCAACCAGGAACCACAATTTGGGACTTTAAAGAAGGGTTCAACAGGGACACAGAGATTCAGTGATTTGCATTTTATTGTGAGTATACAGATGTCACCATTTATAGCACTCACCTACAAGTCTATCATCCTCAACACTATCAACATCAACAGAATTTCCCCTTTTAAAGGAAACTGAGAGGGTCATACATGAGGGGGAAAAAATCCTAACTGCCATGGCAACAGGTACAGGAGATGGACGGGGGTCTCCTAGGCTCAGGGTAAGAATGAATGAACTGTTAGATGCTGAGAATACAACTTTGAAAAAACAACTTTGATCTGTGCATTAATAATGCACAGTTAAGTTTAATCTTTGCTAGCCAAGACTAGCACCTGGAAGTGACTACCAGCATGATCTCAAGATCTGTTTGGTACTTTTATCTGGTATAACCACGCTCCTTTTAGTATTAGCATTTATTCTAGTAGCGATTAGAAAAAAATCTGGAGGCAGGGTAGCCGTACCAGACATAGAGTCAGAAAGCAATGCACACAACACTATTAAGGCAAACACGAACCACTAATCGAAATCCTGTGTTTGCATATTCTTTCTCCCTGTTCCTCAGTGAGTTTCCTCTGGGAACTCTGCCTTCTCCATCAACCTAAAATATACACAAAATTCATTAAGCCAGTCCTGACAAAGTCAAGCTCTGGGGCTAGGTCCCTGGGCACTGCTAGAGCACTGTTCTTGCCCAAGCGACATCAAGGAATGAGTCAGATGCAGGATGATATTCCAACAGGGATCAGTGAAGCATACCTTAGCTTCTTTTATTTTACACAGAAATGAGAGAAGAAGCCCGATGCCCGATGCCCGAGCCGGATGTGCAGAGATACCTCTCATACAGAGAAACTGCACGGGGCTAGTCAGCCTGCAGTAAAGGTCTGCATTTCACCCTAACCCACCTTCTACTTCCACCTTTACTGTAAAAGCCAATTAAAGAGTATTCAAGAAATAACCTGTAGATGGACGGTCATAACCTTCTGAGTGAAGCCACAATGTTCATTTAGGGGGTGTGCCATTTTTGGAGGCGGTAGTTGCAGTCTCCTCAAGCCAGAGAAAGGTTGTGGTCAACTTATTGGAATCATATCGCAACTGAAAAAGCTGGATCCGTGCATACCTAGTTTGAACAAGAATAGATTTTAGAATATCAGATCCACACTGTGAGCATTGCTGTACAAGCCAAACACACAGAAGATCCTGACATCCATGAGACTGGTGCCACTGAAGCTCAGCACATCCATCCCAGCTCTCCCAGACATACTTATCTATAATGCATGACACCAGCTCATAGGTCTCTGACACACGACAGCCGCTTAAAGAGGAAAGCTAAGATCTGCCCATGGCAACATCAGTGTTGAAACAAGCATACACTCCCAATGAACGCAACAATACAGGGCAGTTTCACAAAATGCATATTTAATGGATAAGCAAAAAGGTTTTAAATGTAGGCCTACTGAAGTGTTTATAGTCATATATAACCTGCGGCAGATGATAAACTTATATTCAGGTCTGAACAGAAGATCCACAAATGAGTTGCACACTGAAGAAGCCAAAGTACAGATGATTTATACAGAGCAATACAAGTGGTTTGCTGTTCTGTCCTGGTCATATCTTTTGTCACATCTCAGCGTATGCTGACAGGAAGGCAACTAAGTTCCAAACTTGAGAGCATTTTTACTTGTTTAAAAGTCCCACACAGCAGAACTCTCTTCCGTCCCCTGCTCTAAAAGGGATACTGCACATTAGCATCTAAAAGAGGCCTAAAGCGCCGGCTTAAAGCAGAGCTGAATTTCAACACAGACTTATGTGTGCTACTGTGTTATGGTTTAGCATTTAAAACATGCCTATGTTGTAGGGCAGGAACTATGCCAATGGATAATTTGACAATTATTCCTCTGATTCATCATTTAGTTATATGATTGCACATTTTAAAACTACAAATAAATAAAATAATATTTTGACAAAGATTATGTATTGAGCCTACACTGTGACAGCACATAGCACATATTTTGTGGTCTATGTATTTATGATAATTATATAATTACAAAACTTGTTGTCCATTAGTTGTGACTAATCTCATTGTTTCAGTCCTATTGTTCTGTGTACGTTGTCCTAACTGAACAAATCAATTATATGGTTATTAGCGGTCTAATTTTATCACACATGTAGTTGCTTATTTTTGCACAGCATAAAGAGACTTCATATTCTGCAACATCAGCAACTTCAAAAGTGCAGAAAATATACATCAAAAGCTAATTATACAGTGAACCTATAGAGGTGTATAGAGGTGTACTATGTGATTACATGAAAAGTAAAAAATATATTGTGGTTGAGTTAAGGTAATATGCTTGGTTTGTAAAATGCATATTCGCTGTGTCTTGAAGAAAGTGCCCAGAAAGCACAACTGCCTATCACGGAGAAACATCCGGGCTCCCTGGAGATCCACATTTTCCTTCTGAGCCAGTCGGATGGGGCCGTCAGCTAAAGCACAAATGTACAGAGGCAGAGACCTCAGTGTGCACTGCTGGGAACCAGTGACCCTTTATGGTCACAGGGTCTGGAAGTAGTAAAATAGAGAAGCCAGAACATTCAGTAGAGTATCACACCAAAACTGTTCCTATATTGTAACTAAACCAGGACCAGACCAGGACTAAACCAGGATTAGAACAGGACCAAAAAAAGGTTATATCAGGAACTGTCCTCAATCCAGTATGAAATCAAAGCATTTATTTTATTGTGGATGTTTTTATTGCCCAAAAATATAATCTCAAAACAGACTTAAGTGAAACTACAGGTATTCGTGTTTGTATACAATAACAGAAACATACATCCTTACTGTGAGAAGAGGTACCTCTCCCAGATCCGACCTAGAACTTAGCCCGCTTTTAAATCCATGCATTACAGGCAAAAAAATAACATCTCCATGGAGACAAGCAGGTGGCGCACCCTCTACTGGAAAAGTTACACTGTGTACCTTCAAAAACCTGCAAGTGCCAATAGGAATCCACATTTCACCTTAATACCTAATGAAGCAGTAATGCCCTTTAGCCATAAATCACATAAATCACAGTCTCCCATGTGAACAGTTACCAACAGAACAGCTGAGACATGCGGGTGATGAGGTCCCAGTGGACAAGGGTGTAATCATGCACCAGAAGTCTGCCTCTGCCACTCACTGCTCTGTGTGATGGAGAGTGACAGGGTTTAGACTGAGACCAATACACAGCAGCCTCTCTGACCCTCATGGACAAGGATATGCTCCTGACAGGTCAATGCTATTCCAGCAATGACACAATACTCAAAGAAAATCTGCTTTGACAACAAAAGTTCCTTGTTCAAAAGATCCATTGCCAAATGGTAACATGGCGCTGTTTAGGGCAACATGATTTAGGGGGTTACATTCCCAAGTTGGACAGGAGCTTTTCTGAGTGGATTTCATCTCCCCTTTTCTGGGTGGGTTTTCTCCAGCTACTCCAGTTTCACTCAGCACCTAAAACATGCACAACAGGTAAAATCCTCCAAACGGAGTTGTACTCACTACTGCTGGCTCAAGATCTAGAGATGCCTCCCATGGCACTGCACTATGGCAGCTCACAGCTCCTGAGGTTGCCCCACGGCATTCAAGGATGTGTGAAATGCACACAAATAAAGTACATTATTATAGACAACCACCCAAAAAGCTCAAGGCTTTTGGACATCGGCCATGTGAGAGTGCTATGCATTTTTTCCACTTTTATTCAGCGGTTTTGTGCATTTGCACCTCTACAATAACTTTGGTGTGTGCTTTCTGTTTCATTTGACAAGACAACTAACCCCCTTGGAAACATCAATGGATGATGGGAGGAAATGGGCAGAGATTAGAATGGTAGTCTCGCCCTAGGGGAGCTGCTGTGTTGCTTTAGTCAAACATCTTGAAAGATTTCAGAATCTTATATTGGTCTATATTTAACTTTTTTATTAATAATGATTGGACTGATTAGTTCATATGGCAGCAAAATGATGGATCCATTGTGCCGCTGTGGCAGACAGGACATTATTTGGGAGATAGTTGTGTGAACAGGGACATGCCCCAGGAGATTATAAAACTACTGTTTTACTGAGCATTATGTTACAAATACTATGTGTATTAAGTATGAATTTGATTCTATTTAATAGAGGAGGTAGATAACTGTGATATTTATAAATTGCATGGGTGACACTAAAACAATAGCCTCTTCCATATGGAGTGTGAAGTCTGCTGTGAGAGCATGAGGAATTTACATACAGTAGGCCAATAAACACAGCCTCGGCTCAGATGGGGAAACATGTTGATTCTGACCCCATTCTTTCACACACACAAACACACATTTATAGAAATGTGATTCTGCTCAATAATTTAGGAGAAGTCATGCTGTTATGGTAAAAGTATATCTTTAATGATTGATTGTGACCTGACTTATGCTTTAGTGTTGTGTGTGTATAAACATAAAACTATATAAATATTAAATTTTAAGTATGTTTTGTGACCATCCAGCTGATTGGCTAACAGCAAAGGAACACCCAAAACATGACGCATGAGAGCCTGAGCTAACCTCTGCCATGTATCAATCTGATCATGTGACTCCATGTGTCTAACTAACTGCAGCAGACACTACAGACTCATCTCACGCTGCAATCTACTGGATTGTACCACTGTGTTAATTAAAACATGGCTCCTCTTATGCAGAGGCTGGTCTCAGGCATGTGTGCTCCCCCTTAGTGTACAGTGATGCACTGAGCTGTGCCTCTGCAGAGTACTGGCCCTGGGTATCCCCAGCTTCTTTCACTCAGGTTGCAGCAATCACCAGGACAGAACAGCAATGTGTTAGACAGAAGACACTTCAGGAGCCTACAGAGTCATGGGATGTGGATGGTGGGTGATGTGGGTCACCATTTGAGAGCCTTTGCTGTTCCATGTTGGCCTGCATGAGGTTTGCATTTGTCACTGCAGTGACATTGAGAATAACAGCAGGATTCAGGCACAATAAGTGCATTATTAAACAAAATACTATAATACACTCTATTATTATATTATTATGATAGTATAGTGTGGACTCAGATGCACAGCTTCTCCACTGAGACGGTTAGATCAGGCCAAGGCTCGTCCTTAGACTGCAGGGCCCCAGAGGACAGCCTGCTGTGTGCAAATCTGTTGTCTGAATGAATGACTGTTGTTTTGTTTGACTAACCTTTTGACTCTTATGATCTGGTCTCGCATGGGCTTTATGTCCTGAAAGCTCTGCTGGTTGACCAGGCTGTAGACCAGTATGAACCCCTGTCCGTTTTTGATGTACAAGTCCCGCATGGAGGCGAACTGCTCGGTGCCGGCGGTGTCCAGGATCTCCAGGACCGAGGGAGACGAGTCCACCTCGATCTCCTTGCGGTAAAAATCCTCTATAGTGGGGTCGTACTTCTCAATGAACGTCCCGGTAACAAACTGCACAGTGAGGGCGGATTTTCCGACCCCACCGCTGCCCAGGACCACCACTTTATACTCGCGCATTGTGGATCAAATAAACGTCGTGCGGTTTCATCAATCTCCACGCGTCATTGAAAGAAACCCCAGATGCTCCTTTTACATTCACCACTGGCATCCCATTCTGAACAGCTTGAAAATAACGGTGTTTCTTGCCGCTGATCAGCAATGGCAGAGCACAAAGAGTCGCTGCCCCAAGATGGATTTCATTGTAGAAATTCCCCCATGCAGGCCACACACTGACAGCTACACGGACACCAGGGGGACCGCGACTGTCCCAAACGTGCACGGCGAGCTGATCAAATATGGCTCAACGCGAAGGATGTTGCCTTTCATCTGCTTAGTTCAACCTTCTATGTGCAGGAGGAAAAAAAAACAAACTTGCTCCATCGAGGACAAACGCTGGGATGGCCACCAGAGCGGGCTACGAGCGCGACGTGGAGCTGAAGGCCGCCGCGTAAAAACACCTCCAAAGCAAACTATGAACGCACTTGTCCTGAGAACTTGCGTCTCTTTGTCTCGCCATCACCACCTCTGCCGTGTCTCCGCTCCTGCCTCGCTCTCCGGTGCAATCCGAGTCGCCATACTCTCGGGTGGAGACACACGGCTGATACTGCGAAACCAGCCGGTCCCCACTCGGCTCCCGTACCTCCAAAAAACGCGGATCCTCCTTTCGTCAGATAGATGTGCGAGGGGCCCAATAGCCGCTTCCGCCCTCGTCCAAACCTCGCCTGAGCTTGAATGGAAGGCGCTCTCCCACAGCCAGTCAAATGCGCCGTTTCCGCTCATGTGTTAAAATTCCCATCATTTGGTTGCCCCAGTGACATCCAAAGAGCAGCGGTCCAATCAGAGCGCGGCTTCGCTCTGTGTTCACCACGAATATGCACCGGATGCTGTTGCTATGGTAACGTTGCCAATTTGGTTGCCAAATTTTGCAGATCTCTGTAAGTTTAGCAGCACAGAAGCAACAACCTGCATAATGCACTAGGACCATAAAGTTGTGCACATGTGTAGAGTGAGTAGACATTTTCTCTTTAGATGCTACAAGCTATAATGTAAGCCAATCCAATCCACTTTATTTCTATAGCACATTTCATAAACAACAGTTTCCAAAGTGCTGCACAACAATAATAATAAAATAATACTCATTAAACACAGATTAAAACATATTAGTCCTAAAACAATAAACCAGTAAAATCAAATAAGAGCAAAGCCATAAGGTAGCAATAAATAAATAAAAACCCATAAAATACATACCAAATAAATAGATAAAAGACACAGAGAACCACACAACTCATGCGGTGTTAAAAGCCAGAGAATAAAAGTGAGTCTTAAGACAAGACTTAAAACACTCGACTGTGGGGGCTGTTCAGACATGGAGGGGCAGAACGTTCCAGAGCTTAGGGCCGACCACAGAGAAGGCCCCGTCCCCCCGGTTTTAAGTCTTGTTTTAGGCACCACAAGCTGGAGCTGGACCTCAGACCTCAAAGCTCGTGCGGGGGTGTAAATTTGGAGGAGGTCCGAGATGTTCTGTGGGGCCAGACCATTCAAAGCTTTAAAAACAAACAATAAAATCTTAAAATCAATTCTAAATTTAACAGGGAGCCAGTGCAAAGACGCAAGGATTGGGGTGATGTGCTCTCTTCTTTTGGTTCCTGTTAAAAGTCGTGCTGCGGAATTCTGGACTGTAGGCCTAATTGTGTTCCATAAGAATAAATTATGAATTGAACACCTCCTCTTCTTTTGTTGAAGCTAATCTCACATTTTGTTAGAATTGTGTCTATAAATTACAAGTTATAATAAAGACTCCAAGGATCATAACTGTGAAATGAATTTATTATTTTTTTTAAACATTCCAAATAAGTGGGAAAAATGAAAATAGCAACAGGTGGGAAATGTAAGGCAAACACCACAAAAGCATTCTTTAGAAAGTGCTTAAGAGAAATGCTTCCATCTATCAGGCAAATCCAACATAGCCCTCTTGATCAAAATCACCAGTAACTTTAGTGTGCAAGAGTATCCAATGCTTTTGGAATGGACTGGTACAACCTCAAAAACGAAACATGTGATATCAAGTTATGCTGCATTCACAACACTCTATTTTGACCATAACATTAAAAAAATTAAATTGCATTTTTTTTTAGGGAAACTAGCCAATTACTTGTTGGGAATCAACCCACACCACAAACATCACATTTTAGTCTAGTATTTAAACATGGGCGAAGTGAATTATCTAACCTATCTGCTTACTTCAAATGATCAATTAAAAGACACCATCAAAACTGACTTGTTTTCCTGTCAAGGCAGTAACAGACCAATTTTTTTCAATCCTCTGTCATTAAGTCACTGCTCATGGCTAAGAAAGCTTTTTCAATGAAAGAACACATCACATGAACCTTTGAGGCTCTTTAAGTAGACCTAACCTTAATAAATTACATTCAACATATAGTATTTAACTTGTAAAGTGTTGAAAGTTTATGTAGGCAAGGTAGTCAAGTGTTACATCAAGATTAAACTTGAACAAGCACAAACTCTCTGCAGATTGTCTCGGTTACTGTACATATTTTCTATTAGTATATTTAATAAAACTGTAACCTACTTTATACATTTAACCAACTGAGTATAATCTAAAAAACATAATACGTCTGTCTTCTAATGAACATGTCAACATAAAAAAAATGTCCATTCTCTCAGTGATAAAGTATAAATCCAGTTTTAAATGAATATACAATGTACTTTGACTAAGAACAAAGGATGACTGTATGCTGAACATTATACAGTACATACATAAATAAAAACCTGCCATAATAAAATGGACTAAAAAACAAACTGTGTGAACTATCTCTATTCACAAATATTGATGCAATGACATGGCACTGCAAATCACATCTTTCTTAAAGTACAGTTGGATTAATAGTATGCCACATATGCACAGTTCTTAGGCACTTGTACTATTCAGACAATATAGTGCTGGCCAGTGCTTGTTCCACTATTAGATTTTAACACCAGCAGTAACACCACACTCCTTTACAATCACATTGTGTCTGATAAAAATGTGAATATTCTGTGCGCGCACACACACACACTCAAATGTATCGACTATTGCCGACTTGCAGCAATTCTTCACTCCAACATCTATTTTCTCTGTATCTGCAGTACAAAGGCACACCAAAAGAGGGAGCTCTGTTCCTTTACTAAAATTTTAAGGACTTGGTGTTCAGACAAACTATACTCTAGTGTTGGAGTTTAGTTTAAAGAAGTGCTTGCTTAAAACTAATGAATCATCTTGAAAATGCTATAGACACTTAATCTATAATGTTACTTTACAACTTACATTCAACAACACATTTGTTTGCTCTATTTGAATCTATTGGTTTTAAGCTTATCTTGGTTTGACTTAAATTTTACTTTTATTCACTTGATAGACATCTTTATGATATTGTTGTTTATGGAGTTTGGTTTACTATATTCATTTTAACCTAAACTAACATAAGATAATATCAAAGATAAGGTGTCATGCTGCTTGCAGTTGACTGTGGGTGGAAATTCGGCTGTATTTACAAAGCTGCTGTTTGGGAAGTTCCATTGATGCAACATGGCACTCATATCCATTTCTGGGGGTTACTTGAGGATGATCTGTCCAGGAGAAAAAAAACACTTAGTGATTACAAAAAAAATGTTTGAATCTTAAGTTAAACATGGAGCAGGAGATTCATGGGGTACATTGTATGTTTCTCACATCTTGCCTAGGAAGAATATTTGATTGCATGAGCCACACACAAAGCAAAGCATGCCACAAGAACCATAGTATGTGCAATAATTATATGCAGATTTTAAAAAAGTGCTCTTTATAAGTGATGAGATACAGCTCAGTACTAAACATCTACACCAAACACACAGCCTAACAGACAAAGACAGACGGGCAATGCTGAGCTGACAGAGCAACTCCCCTGAATTAGAGACAAAGCATTTCTTGAGTCTATAACAGAAAGCTTTAAAAAGGAGCAAACCTGATTGGCGGGTGCTGTTGCTGCGTATGGGACACTGGTTGCGGGAGTAGTTGCTGCAGAGACAGTAGCAGGTGCAGTACTGTACATCATGGGGACTAGTTCAGGAAGGGAACCATGAAAGCAATGAAAAGGTATAGGTGGAGGGTTATGGTAACCAGAGCCATGTTTTTGCCTTGTTCTGGCCAGGCAAATACAAAACACTAGCAGCCAACCATCATTGGGTTAGACCAGCAGATGGCATGAGATCACACAGCAAAGCAAGACAGCAGGAAAGCACATAGAGGGCTGCTACTATATAACATTAGAAATGTGTTTAGCATTTGAGGCTCCAAGAACTCTCTAAATAAAACAATATGAAATACAACAAGGCATGACTGTAAAAGGAATTTCAGAGATTTAAGTGAGCCAGATAGGACTACAACAGTACACTACTAAATATCTACATAACTCAAGTTAAAAAGTTACTAAACCATTTTCATATTTAACAAAGTTGTGTTATTTTAGTGATAAAATTGCTTACCCATATTTGTGGCTGGAGACATGCACAAGACTGAACCTGAGAGTAAAAATACAGACAATGAAATATTTGCATCAGTGCCCTGGCGACTGCAGGTGAAAGCCTGGTATTTTACCTGTGGGGTAGAAAGCAGCTGAGGGCTGCTGCAGTTGTGCATTGGTCAGCGCCTGCTGGTAATGCAAAAGACTGGGATTGAAGAGGGAACTGGCCCAACTGCTCTTTTCCAGAGCTTGTCTCTTTGTTATGGGCTGCAGGGTGCTGTTAGGAAACCCCTAGAAAACAACAACAGCGGCCATGAAAATCACTTGACTGTTGTACTGCTGCAGTGTACTAGGACTGTGTGATAAAGCAGTCTAGACAATAACAGTATGTTGGACATATGTATATTGGAAAACACTACAACTAATCATAGTAAGCAATCATTTTCCCATTCCAAAAGTTTAAAATCAAGCAGTTTAAAACTGAGGTATTAGCTTGATGGCGCTGTAAATCACAATGACAAAACTTGTTATAGAACAATAATAAAGTACATGCAAAGCAAAAGGTCAATATACCAGGTCTAATGTTGCTTCGAGGGGTCGCTTCAGCGCTTTGGCAGTCGACTGAGTCTTTTAATAGCAGGCAGAGAGCACAAGATGACGGTGGGCCAATGGGATTGAAGCATGTAACATACAGGTAACAGCAAGCAGAGGTGCATCATGGGAGACAGCATGTGGACAGGTGAGGGGAAAAACAGAACTAAATAATGTACCACGTAAAACACAACAAGCATGCAGATAACACAATAAGCCCACACTGACTACCTACAGTTAGTACATTAGTTTGTACATCAACTCTTTGTGGTACTGTATGACTACACTATTATTGTGCATTTAATTTTTTTCAGCTAATTAGTACAGGAGCAGATTCTAGTCATGGTTTAAATAAGATAAAATGTATCAGAATGTGTACTTCAAAAATGGTAACTGTAAAGAATAACACAAACATACACATCTGTAAGACAAAGCACAATATTATCCACAAAAATGGAACTGAATACTAACTAATTATGGCTCCCATATTTGTGTTATATTAATTAGGAAAATATCAAATGTAAAAATCTAAAAAACATTACCATAGCCGCAGCAGCAGTCTGTGCTGCAATGGCAGTTTGAGTGACTTGTTGGTTGGACTTGATTTTAGCGAGCAAGTGTGCGGGCGGGTGAAAATATTTGCACTTCTCTCTAGAGCAGCGGCTCTTGACGTAGTCCATGCAAACAGTTACTGTGTTATCATTGGTGTCAATCACTGGACTGTCGCTGGGGTGAGCAAATCGGCAATCTGTCTCTCCTCTTGCGCAGTTCCCTCGTTGGAACTCACGGCACACCTAAATCAAATATTGAACGCACAGAAAAGCAGCAAAATGCATGCATTAAAAGTAACGGTGAGGTTCAAATGTTGACTGTTAAGATTTACCTCTAGTTTGTCAGTGCGCTGCAGCTTCTGTGAGGGGGAAGAGGAGGAGGAAGAGGAGTTGGGCATGGTCACAGGTGAACTCCCTGGAATAACAACGGAAGTGCTCGGAAGCATCTCTGTAGGAAGCAGGTTCATGCTGTGGGCCAGGGGGCTCATGTAAGTGCCATAACCAAGACCTGCATTTGAGGCCAGTCCCTGTGAGACAAGAGGGCATATAAAACATGTCATTGTACCACTGTAATGCATGAGAAACAAATGTACTGAGGTGTGTTCAGATCTCACCAGTGGCTGCAGACCAGAGCTGGGGATCATGAGCTGCATCTGGTGTGTGAGCATGGCAGCTGCCGTCTTCTGCTGGATCAGGTTGTTGCGCCCGTTGATCTCCAGCTGAGTCTTCAGGTGTGAAGGTGGATGAAGATACTTGCAGTTTTCCCGTGAACATCGACCCTGCACCACAAAATCCAGAGGTTAGCATTTATCATGTACCTCTGCCTTATTTTTCATGTGGACACACAAAATGGACAATTCTTAAAATTCTTAAAAGATAATAAGATCATATATTTAAAGTCTATTAGAAATTTCCCTGTAAATGTCTTGGTAGAGGTTCAAGTATTGCACAAATGTAAACAGGCAGTAATATTAAAACAAACATTTAATGATCTATCCATGCATATTTGGGTAATTCTGCAGTTGAGGCTTAAGTGCTTAGAAAATTTGTTTTCACCTACTCCTCTCTACCCACTTCTATCTCTACCCACATCCCTGAATATTTCTAAACTTCAGATCACAGGTCATGCATACAGCATTAATTTAAAAAAATGCAATGCAAAATTTCAAAATATAAAACATATAAATGAAAAAGTGCTGATTGCTATGCCGTTTTGAACTGAAAGTCCTGTTTATATAATATTTGGCTTGCATACCTTCAAAACATTTTTTCATAATTACTTTTTTATCTTTCCTTTTCACTGTAGTTTGCACTGGATCTATGACAGTGCTACAAGCAGAGAGTTGCCGTGGTTCTTCTGCATGTTTGCATGTCATGACCTCACATGACTCATGGCGGAACAGAAGTAACTCATATGTCCCAACTTCCCACTTCTCTATATCCTACTATTTAGACAATAACATGTAGATAATTGTTGTTACATTTTGTTTATCTAAAATGGCTTATTGATAGTCTATATAATAATGATAATAATAAAATCTAAAACTAATTTAAGAACTAATAAATATGAGGAACAGAAATGTGCTGTGTAATCTTTTAATAATGGTGTGATATTTCTGCACTTTTATACAGTCTATTCACTTTATATCCAGTGCTTGAACCTCCACCAAACACTTTATAGGCCTATTTCAGCTTTTGATAAAATGTAAGTATCCTCCCATCACCTTTAATGAAATATTGATTTTTTCTTTTAAATGTAAGTTTGTTGGTTTTATATCAAATTGCTCACCTGAGAAAATAATACAAAAAAACAAATAATGCAAACGTGCAAAGGTTTCTAGGCACGCTGTGTCAAACTGTCCATACACAGAAGACGGTGACTCAACATGGGTGTAATCCTGGGGGCAAAGCTGTATTGTGTGGTACTGTTGAATGTGTGAGAGTGGATTAGGACTACTAAGGCCTCACACAGAGCTAGTGAGCAAATAGAGGAGGTTGTAATCCAATTGCATGTCAGATTTCTTTTAGTACCATTAGATAAATGTCAAGAGAGTCCTTTACAGCACATTGCGTTTTTATGTTTACGTGTTCAGTGTGCTCCATTCACACTAAGCCATTGCTAATCATTTAGAGGCCACAAGTGACTCATGACAATCAGCAAAAGAAAGTTCTTATAATCACAATGTCAAACAGCAGTAGGCAATCTATTACCTTAAGTGAGTCAAAGCAGGCAATTACTCTCCCATTCTCGACCTGGCAGCTCTTTGGTGGGTGAGCAAATTTGCATTCCTCATCACTACGTGAACAATTTCCACGCTGAAACTGCCGACACACTTCCAGAGTCAGCCATTTTGTGTCTCTTATTGAAGAAATGCTCAATGCCATATTCAGAAGCTTTGAATTTAGTGTAGTAAATCAACAGGTAATTAACAGATAAAGCACTTTATTATGTTTTTTGAGACCCAAATCTGTTTATGCACAGAGGTCTACTTTGAAATGACTTGATGAGTCTTCCATTGGCTGAGAAAATAGTTGCCAAACAAATTTTTAGGTTAATAATCCACAAGAGATATGGTCCATACTTGTAGTGATTTAAGACAAAAAAAGTTAATCCAATTTCGGGGTAAACCTTTGGGTTTAGATATATTGAGAGTATGGAACTTGGGTTTGTAGTTTGAGAAGTTGTCACTTCAACACAACGTTATCCTCTTCTCCAAGGCACTTGATGATCTGAAAAAAAAAAAAAAAAAAGGGAAATATTCATTTGGAAGATCAATATCACCATTAACTACTAAAATATTTCATATCTAACAAATTCATTAAAACTACTATAAAGAGTGTCCAAAATGAGGAAGTAATAAGTAAAAAGAGCTGATGCAAAATTCAAAAGACCAAAAATAAATGAGGACGTGTTGTTTAGATCCAGTCAGAGGGTAGACTGTATAAATGCTCAGGAAGTTGATGATTAGGCAGAAAAGACAGTTGGATTGTGAGCCAAACAGATCTGCATGTTACAACGGGACTAACAGTTTATAGGCTCTTTACAAACAGTGGGTCAGATAACATAAATTTCAATAACTACAGCCGTCAACACAGGTCCCCATTGTAGCACACTTACAACGTGGTTTCCCACAACATTCTGGAGCAAATTCCTTCAGGCGCAAGTCAGGAAGCGGAGCAGAAAAACTTACCTCTTTTACTTTGTGTTGAACTAAAGAACTTCTGGAACAAAACAATAACTTATGATTCTAGATTTGTAAGTTTAAACTAGATTTTAAGCTAAGAAGTAGTAAATACTTAGTAACTATTACTCTACTATCTCTCCTGGGATCTGGTCATCAAAGTTTCTTCTAAAAACAACACGGCTGTGCAACTGGCTGAACATTTCCAGCCACCCCCTTCCTGCCTGGTGCCGGCCTCTGGGAAGTCCCACCCAGTCTGAAGAGGGCCAATAGAAAATAAGGAAGTCATGCTCTGTGGAAAACAGCCTGCTCAGTTATAGGAAGCAACAGTGAGAGGATTCATGGTTTATGTGTGTTTATGTTAAGGGTAGTCTTTGTCGTCTTTAGTCAAATGTTGCCAGAACTAAGGCTGTTAGTAGCCTTAGAATGTTTTACCCCACAACTTTGTGATTTGTTTAGACAATGACTTTGATTTATCTTATTATTAGTAATGAATAATATAAGACTATTATATGGGTGTGTTTATATTTTCAACTGGATTGGGCTGAGTTTGAGTCTTAATATAGATTTCGTTTGGTCGTGTTCTCATCCCGGTTTAATTCAAGTTTAGCCCCAATTTAGATGTAGTGATTGTGTAATGAAGGCATTCTAGTCAAAATACTCCAAATTAAGTAGATGAACGCAGGCTTAGCTCATTGACTGCGTGTGTATTAAGGAAGTAAGGTATTTATTGCGAATGATCAATGGCTGTTATTACCATCTTATTTACAAGGTTATAGGCATGTAAATAAATAGATACAACACTTAACTATTATTAAATCTAAATGTAAAGCATGACGTATTATGGAAAAAAGACAGTTTCCTAGCCTCGTATTGCCAATCTTAATTGAAGTTTTAGCCCTCTAATTGACCCACAGCTAAGTCTAAAAAAGTCAATGTAGTCGCAAGCTAACGCTAACATCACATACGTGTCTAGTGTACAGGCAACTATGGCGACTTTAACACCAAAATATCAATATAGATGGTCAACTTTACATGAGGGGCTATAGCCTCAGGGCTAAGGGTGTATGTCAAAAGCGACATACAGTAGATTAGCTACATTAGCACCGTGTTAGCAAGGAGTACACCTGCTTACCTCATCATCACGGATATACGGCTGCAGAGGATTCAACAATCACGAATCATCCAGAGAAGTTTACGTCAGCCCAGACGAGTAACTGCGGACTTGTGCAAATATCTCTATTAACAGAAAACTAGAAAGATTTTATGTAGCCTTACTTCCTGATCGTCACTTTTATGCACTGCACCGATTTAAGCAACAAGCTTTTGACAGCTTACTGTACTGTAGTGACTTTAATGCTACGCAGGGGTATCCCGAAACTCCGCATGCTTCTACCTCTCAGTGCGAATAGAATGTCTGCAAATAAACTTGTGTTGTATGCTTTTATGCACAAAGACGAATGGTATAAACGGCGAGACAGGCATATTCTGGTATGAAGAGACCCGCTGCCCGAGGAGTGTGCCCTGCACCCCCCTTTGGCCACACAGTGGTACGGGCCACATGATTGCCAGGAGGCGAAAAGGGCAAAGGGTTTGCTGTTACCAAGGCAACAGCAGAGACACCGCCAGATTTTTACAAATGGCGGCTTGTTAATAATAGTAATATTTAATCTCATTATTGCCCCCAAATTTACTTTTTTTCTTTTTGTCTTTTCTTTTTCATTGTATTTGTTGTATTTTACCTTTCACATAAGAAACACCTTTCATTTGAGACCCTCATGTTTATATGCACTGCACCCAGCAGTTTCCCAGTTCCCCACACAGTAGGCCCGTTAGCCTCATTGTGGTCTGCTATTGGTATGAGTAGGTCTAAGGAGATACTACCTGAAAGACACAAGCACTGTTCTGGCCTTCATACACTAGGCCCATTCAACTTTTTATTCTGCCCAGCTGTGAATGGAATGTTTTCAGTTGTAATAAGCGGTTTATGATGTTATTAATAATGACTACTACTACTAGTAATAATGACTACTACTCCTTCCAGAAAAATCTAATGACAGACAGATTTGACTCTATAAATTCTGTAAGCAATGTGTTATTAAGGCCCCAAAGGATGCACATAAGTTCATTTACATTTAGAGGGCACATGAAACTTTAACCTTAAGCCAATAATATTGTATGCAATAAAGTAACTGTATAGAGCATATAGTTTGTTATTATATCCTTCTTAGGCTGTGACTAATTGGCATATTCATTCTTTACCTGGGGGGCCTCAACACTGAGCTTCATCCAATATGTCTGCTCTTAAATAAACACGAGCACGGAAAGGTCACCATATTGTTCCCTTTGGTGGGACCTGTCACTGTCACTGCACATCACTTCTCTCCAGTCTGTACCTTGTTTTGACTGAATAGGCTCTGGCAGTCACTGCACTGACTGATTGGTTTACAATTATGATTACTTTTTTTGTTGTTGTTGTTTTTTTGTATAAGTAAAGTTTAATCTTTTTCATTCAATTCACAACTAAGCTTAAATAGTAATTAGCCCAGTTATTTACTATGTGAAAAACTGTTAGCAGGCTTGCATCTCCACAAACCTGACTCTTACTTGGCTCAGACTAGAGGAGGGCTTCCACCGACTTGTCTCCATGCCCCATGTTGGTGCTTTGGCTATGGCTATGGCACCATATAGCATTAGATGTATCTGTCTCTGTGGAAAATGTTAGGAAACATGGTTTTAACTTCTTTAAGAGATTATATGGGTGACCTCTTTCTGTGTGTGACAAATATGGTAGAGGGGAACAATGCAATACCTAGTGCGGTCGGTAGATGCCAGTCTTGTACTTGTCTGTGCTTCTGTACTTCCCATCACTCCCAAACATTTGAATTGACAAATATAGGCAATGGACCAACAAATTGCTGAGAATAGTAATCATTTTAATATCCCCCCAATGTCATTTATGTATTTGTATTTTATTTTACATTTATATTTTAATTTCTTCTGTCATTAACTAAAGGTAGAGTAGATTCAGAGTACCCAATCTATCTCCATCTCTATAAAAGATTTAAGACTTGCTGCCATTGTCTTCCTGTGTAGTTATATTAGCTCTACTATCATTTTCATGTGGCGAGAGCAGCCTGGCTTTATGCTGACTATAAAAGCTCATAAAGTTGCACACACTTACAACTCATTACACGTTTCCTGTGGTTAAACATGGATCTAATAGGATAGGGACCATCTGGGTGCAAGTGCTGAGGTAGCCAATGTAAAGGCATATAACCCTGCAGAACGTCTAGAAAGAGATTAAACATAATGTAAATGTGAAAGAAGAAGCTCTATTATACGTAAATTTACATAAGATCAGTTAAAGGGGGTGTACCTGATTGTAATTGATTCTTGTCAAGATAAAAGTTCTTTACGGCATGAAACTGTACGGTAAAAACAGTTAAATAATGAATAAATTGAGACTACAAAATACAGTCCAGTGATCTTTCCTTGCATTTTTTCAGGTATAACTAATACAGAAGCTACTTTGTCCCCTTTTCTCATCCAATCAGGCGCATCAAATCACAGGAATACTCACAAATACCACTTTCTTTTGGACATTTAATTCATAAGGAAAATTCTGTAGCAATGATAGGTAAAGTTTGAAGCATTGAAAGGAAACAACTACATGACATTATCTCAGACCGTTGTTTCTGTGGGCGGGGTAAAAAGTTCAAACTAACATTGGTTTGAAATCAAGTACAGGCCCTTTAAGTTGTTATCATAGAAGTAACTTATCCAACTAAATAGTTTCAGCCATTGCTGCAATAAACTGCTTCTATTACAGCTGCTACTACTGCCTACACCCAATAGCACCCAATAGGTCTTTATATAATAGCACTTTTTACAGCTAATTGTATAAAGTCTAACTTAAGTTTTACTAGATATTTGAGTTGTTTGAAAGTTGTCTTAGTTATCTGAAATCTGTTCTTGCAGGCTTGCCATTTTCCCCACTAAAAACACAAATTAACCTGTTATCTCTTTATTGTCTGCCAGTAGGTGGGACCAGTTTCAGTGGTGGAAAAAGTATTTAATTTTGTTAAAAAGAACAGATCAAAGAGCAAAAAATACTTAAGTAAAAGTAAAAGTATCAGATGAAAACATCAATACTTCAGTAAAAGTATTAAAGTACCAGTACTTTACTACTTTTACTTCTTTACATTCCACTACTGACAATTTAAGGAGGTACTTTAGTGAGATTGACCTATGTTATGGATATATATATTCATAGTACGGTTAATTATATTAAAATACCATTATAAACATGTTACAAACAATGTTGGTTTGAGCAAATAGATCATTTATTGTCATAAACATAAAAGCAGCAAGCATAGTCCTGGCCGTTCAAAACACTTATTTCATTACCTTATCAAAAATGTAGTCATCTTTTGGGTCATATCATCAATGTAGATTAAGTATTCTATGCCACATGTGCCACATGGAACATTTCATTTTATCACAAGACTTTGAAACACAGAAATAATGTTATTGAGTACACAAAAATTAAAACAAAAGAGTAACAAATTGGTTCTCATTAGCGTGACAGTATCATCATTAATTAAGATCCCTGCCAAAATGTGATTGGACAAATCTGTATTCTCACTTCATTTATTTACAGTGCTGACTTTTTCTGTACGGAGTATTTTAAAAGGTAAAATAGCAAAGCCAATGCGCATAAAATGGACAAATGAATCTATGTCACTGGTTCTGTTCAACTACTCCAAGCCAGATGAGAGATCAGCTTGCCCTTCTTATTCCCTGGGTATTCGCCCCGGTGGGATCTCCTCTCCATGAAGGCTCTGGCAGATCCAAAGCACATGCATGATCCTCTTCAGCTGGATACTCTAGATGTGGAGGAGCAGCGACTCTACTCCAAGCTTGCTCTCTGTCTTGTATCTGGTTCACTCACCCACACCCCAAAGCTCATGGTAAAACAGTTGGTAAACAGATAAGATAAAAATAAGGCTAGATTAGTCTTTCTTCACCATAAAGAGTGTAGTAATTACTTACAATATGAGGCAATGGCCTATTCTTTTTAGGTTTTTAGGTCTGGTAATGGAGGTGAGAATGACTTTGGTTTGATTTGCACTCAAGAAGAGAATGAGATTGATTGGAGATTGGAGATTTGAATCAGGGCAGAAATTCTCAACCTTATTATAGGCCTTAGTCTGTTCCTGCAGTAAAGAGGATTACATCAAAGCATTATTCACACCAAACTGTTTGTCTTTGAACATAGATTGTATTATCCAATCCACTATTTGAATTAATTTGATACTAGAGAACCGTATATATATTGGCAATAGCATGTGACATTAAAAAGTCAATTTTATCCTATTTTCTGATCTGTTATAAAGTTGTTTCCTCATCACAAACTTACCTGGAGTTGTCTTTTGTTTCATTCACATGTTTAACACACAAATCTTGTATATTGAGGTGTTCCTGTTTTTCTCCCAAACAGAAAACGCTGTGTTCTTCCTAGTGATAATACAGGGAGTGCTCCACTGTGTTTTTAAACTGTGCACACTTTGTCTTGAATCATATGGATAATTTCAACCTTGCAATGACCGGTCTCTACCAAACAAAAAGGAAAACATTGTTATTAACTTGAAAGCTAACACTGCATGACATCACAAAGTAGAACAGAGCAAGTTTTCAAGACGTATACAGACAAACGTGTGAATGAAACTAAACACAACTCCAGTTTTTGTTCGAACAACATTCTAACAGGGCTTAAAGCTCACTAGTTGAATGAAACTAAACACAACTTTTTTGTTTGTTCGAAATTCTAACAGGGCTTAAAGCTCACTAGAGTCAGTTTTGTGTGTGTAATATAGGACCTTTAATAAACAATGAATCAGGACATTCATTTCTCTAACATTTCTCACTGTTTCCATAACATTTACACTAATGGACTGTTTTGTATCCTCCATAGAGTATTTTATGGAAATATGTTATGTAGTGTTTTGGATGATACTTAATTAACATACACACTGTGCATGGTCTCATAGCGTGCTCCTCCATCTGTCACCAGAACAGAGGAGTCCTACAGCTCAAGCTCACAGCACTTTCACTCTAATAAATACCACCATTTTGAAATAAATATCTTTTGGCAGTTTGTGATGAGGGGCTTTGAGAGTGGACCAAATGCTCTAGGCTCAGCCATGATTAAAACAAGCTATATCTGCAAAGGCCAGTTTTCAATTTAAAAATAAATAACATATAAAATATAGGCTGATCTGAATGGTGAATAATGCTATCAAATATGATGTTTGTTGCTGTTTAATTATAGAAGGAATATTCTTACTTTTGCAGCAAATAGTTTACACAAACCATGGTCATTAGAGAACAAAAACACGGCATTTTAATAAACAAAAAAACTGCCTTTAATTTTAGTACAATTCCATTTTTCTATCTCTGAAATTCAGCACCAGAGAATAAACTAAATAGAATAAGGAAAACTAGAATTAAACAATCAGAATGAAACACACCACACCATTGATCTAGGGACATTATCTAATAAAGTTGCATAATATAACCCCTTGACACATGTTCATCTAATTGAAACAAGATTGCAGTGCCATACCTCTCTCCCATTCACTCCATTGTTCATTTGTGATTCAGCTCAGAGCATCCTTCACAAAGCTCCACCATGTGAACCACTGTTCTGAACAAGTGGCACAATTTGGAGATAATTTCACATACTAAATGTTAACCCTCAGCAAACATCCACACTCATGTGAAAAGTGTCACATCGGGATTTCCCCTGATCATGAGATACAACAAAGTGCCACTAAAACCTGTTGAAGCAGGAGAACAAACCCTCGTCACTGACACTGGTGAGTGATACAAATATGTGGAGCGAGGAACAGCAGAGCTGTGCAGGGACAGTTAGACACTGTCTAGTGCCACTGTTTTTACATAGTTTTTCAAAATGATAAATATAAAAAATGGACTGAACTATTGAAAACAAAATATCTTCTGAATGCGTAAATGTTGCATATAGCAGGAAGCTGAAACCCATGAACACACACCTGATTATCAGCAGTCACAGCAAACACACACACACACACACACACACACGCACGCACGCGCACACGCGCGCACACACACACACACACACACACACACACACACACACACACACACACACACACACACACACACACACACACACACACACACACACACACACACACACACACACACACACACACACACACACACACACACACACACACACACACACACACACACACACACACACACACAGAAAGATATTTATCAACTCTTTATTTCTGTCTCATCTGTACCCAAGTGTTTGTCATAGGGGTCACATTAAATCACAATTTAAATCAAGGTTGTCAGTCATATGGGGCGTCGGGGCTGCTGATATTAACTTTAAAAAGTCCATGCATTCATTCTCAAGAGTGCTAAATTAAAAGCTATACTGTGATCTCTCTTCACTTTGGCTTACAACATTTGAGCTTAAAAACTCTTGAGATATTAAAAAAGTGGTCCTGTGACATGCAATCGTCTGCTCTATGTTATATTCTCAGTGAAATATGAATTTGAATAGGACAGGGACAGTCAATGACATTCAGCAGATCTGCAGTGATAGTGCCAACATCATGTTTATGGCAATTTTGATGTGTTTTTATCTTCATTTGAACACACGATAAATAAACCAAGGCAGAAATGAGGTGACAAAAATGGTGTTTTCAGTATTTAAGACACTGAGGGGCAGTCCAAGGCAGCGCTGCTGTGAGCCTCAGACTCTTGGCAGTTTCACAAGCAGAAGCACAGCTCCGGCGCTGACAAACGGAGAGATGCTGGGGCGGACTTATGATCAGAGACACGTGTGTGAGCCAGTCTCAGGACATGTTCAATGGTTTGCACACAATACAACATGACCGCTGTGTCCTCAGATTCACCAGCGGGCTACCTGGCTCGTGTAGTCCTCAGTAGTGGCACTAAAGTCCACTTCTTTGTCCATATGTTTAGTCCCACCTCCTCTGCGCCTGGGTGGCCAGGGCCTGCCCTGCTCCCTCTGCTCCCGAAGCAGACGCCTCTCCTCACGCCTCTTTAGACGGCTCTCCTGATGCTGCTTCTGCCGGGTGAACTGAAAGCGCTGGAGGAACAGGTCTTTGGCGTACTCGTACAGCTGCACGTCCAGGTCGTTGAGCTCCTCGATGCGGTGACGGACGGCCTCGCTCAGGGCTACGTTAGCGGCGCGCGTGCTGTTGATCTGAGTGAAGGCGGAGATGAAGCGCAGGCTGAACGTCCGCTCAAACAGGTACTGGGTCTTGCGCTGGAACTCGGTCAGACCATAGAAGGCCATGTTCTTGAGGTTGCTCATGGCGCTGCTGAGCAGGATGTGCCCGCGCTGGCTCTCATTCATGGAGGACAGATTGTAGCAACCCACCAGGCTGAGGTCGGCCAGCATGCGTACCTGCCTGTTGTTGGCCAGATTGGAGGGGCAGTTCATGAAATCACTGAGGGTGACTCCGGACCAGTCGTCTCCATTGTAGCAGTTGGGCAGTTCGTCCTGGGTGGGCGAGCGGCCGTCACACATGTGCAGGGCGGTTTTCCAGGTGGCTCCTCTCTGGACGTGCTTCCACTCGCTCAGGTAGCGGGAGACGGGGTCACGCAGCATGGTGATGTAATAGAAGTTCCTGCAGCCAAAACAAACACAGTTAGAGACGAGTGAGCACATCATGGTCACACAGAGAGCCCTGCGTTGTGCTGACAGATGGTGACAGTATGGTCCATGCAGCACACTCAAGGTTGAATGCTAATTGGCAAACAGAAAGTCTTTCTAATGACATATTTACACTGTTTGTATATATTGCCCTGTAATATTAAACTATTGCATCAGAGAAGGACCTTTCCCATAACTTTTCACAGTCCATACCTTCTCCTGCCAGCAGTGGGAATAATTGGCCATTGAGTCATAATGATAATTTCTTGGACAATGAGAAAGTGAGCGAATGTGACCCCTTTAAATGTGCAATGTGTCACTGTTTACAAAATAATGAGGGCTGGGTGTGAGTGCCTCCAAACTCCTCTAACTTTAAATGGGGCTCCAAGCCATCACCAATCATAGACAAACAGCCCACATTGGCCCGCAGAACGTCTAGAAATAAGATTTTAAAAACACACTGTTATTTAGGTGTTGAGGTGTTTTTTATCTGGCCCACAATTCTGTTCTTCCAAAATAATATGAAGTCAACGTTCATTTAATTATCTATTAGACAGAAGTGTAAAACCATCAAAGGACAAAGGAGAGACGATGCAACCACACAGAGGGAATAACTTTTGAACGTTTCATACACACAATGACTGCATAGGCTCAAGACACCACTTCTGTTTATGGTCTTAGCTGGATTTACAAATACAAAGGATAAGTAATATAAAGTCCTTCTCTTAAAAGACACTCAAAGTAGTTCAGGTTTAGACAGGCAGCCTCACAGGAGAGCCACTCAAGTGCCTTGAGGTTTGGTTCAAATGCATCCTGATGGAAAACAAGGATTGGACAGGCGTAGGCCAGGTAAACTTCTGCAAAGGTAATGTCAAATGAATAATGAATGTCACAGCACCCGCGGGTGCAGTCTGAGCTGATAAAACACATCGTATGAGACTGAGGTTTCCCCACACGGCAGCAGATGTGTGTGCCAGAGCTCTGTGTGGGATTCAAGGAGGATGACAACAGATACAGGCCAAGCACTCTCTGTTTTCTACCTCCAATCCTGTGAAAACAGGATCCATCCAATACAATATTTAAAGCAAACAACATTCTACCTGTGTGATTTTCTGGATATTAATGATGGAAAACAATATGTGGTAGATAAAAGTACAAGGTATCATGCATGTTCCATTAAGCCATAAGGTCGGTGTAGTGTACTACAATTTCAGTAAATGTTTTTACACATTAACAGCACTGAGTAGCTCACATGGACTCACACAGTTTCTTACATGAATGCACATGTACAGTATGTACAGTATTTTTGACCCTAGGTTAGTTTTGAGAACATTATGCTGAATAAAAATCACCCAAAAGGTACTAAAAGGCAAACATCTAGTTTAATGCAGACACTGCCACTGAAGACAATGGTTAAACAGCAAAGACTCCACAGGTTGCTATAAATACACTGGGTTTTGCCTTGGAGACTGACAGGAGGTGGTGGTGTTGACAGTGTCACCAGTGTTATCCGGGCCAGGAGCAGTGATTAGAGGCCCAGCTGCAGCCTGGCACTGGCACAGGGAGTGGGCAGGAGAGGGGGAAAGAGGGGAAGGGGAAGGGGAGAGGGGGAGAAGAGGATAGGAGGAGCAGAGAGGAAAGAGGAAAGAGGGAAAAAAGAGAGGGAAAAGA
>KN509654.1:0-11516 GCA_000787155.1 Scartelaos histophorus
TATAAAAATAAATAATGTTTTTCACTTTTTTATGATTCCCCAGAGACACACATAAACAATCATCTGTACCCTGGGATGGATCTATTTGTGATGCAGCGTCTCCCGACAGCTGCTTGTCATTCACACAGGTATCATCTCTGTAAGTTCATTCACTATAACACATTTTGGTGGCAGATGCTTATAGTCACATATCTTTCTAGTTAGCACTGTTTCTGAAACAGAGAACTATTTAAAGGGACACTGTGTAACGTTTATGGTGGTAATTCAGACATTATTTCACCATATTTCATTGTCTTTAATATTCAACAGTATTGTATTAAACTCATTTTTCGTTAAGAGTTTTTCTAAATTACTTTGGTAAACATGCACTCTCGTGCTTTGTCTCTCTTTTCTCTGAAATATTTTTGCATACAATTTTCTTCCACAGTGACAAACCATCAGCATTAAAGACACTTCCAACTACAGTAGTAACTAATCAGTCACTATTTTTCCTAAACTAATCAGTGATTTCTTTTTGTTAATTACTATGCGTTGCTATAGCAAAGAAAACATTTTTTTAATCAAACATTTCAAATTAATAAAGTTGATGACAGAAGCTCTCCTGAAAAAATATCTTTCCATTCAATTCATTTTGTTTGTATGTCTTTCAAATAAATGCTTAGGAAGTGGTCTGGACTGTCTCAGAGGTAGTAGCCTCGTTCTTATGTTGTGTGTTTTGTTATAAAAGCTACAACACCAGTGTATCCTCCTTCATTTGGGCCACAAACCATTACATTTGTTAATGTTTAATGCCACTTGAATGTGCATCTATAAATAGCCGTAAAAATGCTTAGATATTGAATCCTTTGTATGGCTCCTGTCCTACTGTGAGCGTATAGATTTGTGCTTACCCAGCTGCATGGAGGTGCGTTGGTTAACCGTGTGCTGACCGGACCGGAGGCAGTTCTTAAGTTGGGCGGCTGCACTTTGAGGCGATGAGGCAGGACTGGTGTGGTTTACGGAGTTTATGAGAGGTGTGGACGGTCGAGACGTAGAGGGACCAGGGGACGAAGGGTCAGACACTTTACTGCTGCTGCTGCCCCCTACTGGGCTGGACAAACAGCTCCGGGAGGAACCCACTCCAAATGGTGCCCTGCAGGAGACACAGAAAGATGATACGTCTGAGTTAAAGAGTCATAGGTTTCTTTGTGGGAATCAGGCAAAATGCTGATTGCCAATATGTTATCATGATGTGACTGAATGTAGTAGCCTGAAAGTTGAAATAAGAGGCAGGACACTGGAGTTCTCACGGAAAAGAAATTTATTGATTCATCAGTACTGACTCAGCACTCGGAAACATGAACCCTTCAAGACACTGTATTGTCCATTTCAAGTCTAGTCCAGTCCAGTCTGGCTTAAGTCGTAGGGAGGGGGTCCTGAAGACCTAGGCCAAGATAAAAGATAAAAAGGACTGAGCAGAGTGGCTTCGGTGCAGCACAACTGTGAATTTTATCACTAACTTATCATCAGGATGAGGGTTTTTTGTTTTTTTTGGGGCAATTCTTTGTGTATTACTAAATAATACTTTTCACATTTTTAATCAGAATGAACTTCAGCTACTTTTTTAAAATCGTGTACTGAAATACATTATGCTTTATGGTGTATGCTTAAACCTTGGTCATGGTTCTGTTCCAGTAATTTTCGTAAAAAAACAACAGTATTTTGAGCCCGTGACCTCAAAAAACATTAGACTTAAACACTTTTTTAAAAAATATATAAAATCTATCTATCTATCTAAACCAAACTAAATATAAAACACCTTCATCTGTACTAGTGAATCTCGCCTAGAGTCTAATCACAGCTGCTCACCTGTACCACTTGCACTTCTGTCAGAGTGAATGACTTCTGTGATGTTATCTGAAGCACGACGGGTTCTGGTCCGTGTCCTACTGTAACATACATGAAGCAGCCGCACTCATGTTTCAGCCAAGAGACTGCTGAACGAACAGAACAGAGCACAGCCATATTATTGACTCACTGGTATTCACAGTCTTATGGCTCCCTATCGACTTCCCATCACACACGCCGGGAGTTATGGCCCTCACTGTGAATGGGAGCATCCAACAGCAAAACGCAGCACACAGACAATGTTCATTCACTTGTACTGCCGCTGAGAGTAATAGAAAAACTAATAGGAAACTTGAGTTGGATCGATTTTAAGTAGGTCTAAAGGAGCAGACAAATGCAGAGTTGAAATGCTGGGTTCAAATAGTTGGTCTTGGTTCAGATATCCTCACATTTATAAAGCTATAAGCAGTGTGAGTTTATAGGGGAAACTAATGTAGCAAGACAAACCCACAGTGTGACAGAGGAAAATATAATTTCAGCATTTCAAATGAATCTTCATACAGGTAAGATTTGTTCATACTTATATTTATAGTAATTCTATTACACATTTAAAAAGGAGTTTGACCATGTTATAATCTAGTTAAGGAGAAAATACTTAAAGTGCACTGTGTAACTTTTCTGGTGTCCATCAAATGCTTCTCTTCATGGAGCAGGCACATTTTTCTACATATTTTTTGAACAAGGAGAGGAAGGAAAAATATTAAAACTTAGAATTCATTGATTTTCTGAAGGCTATGTTTTCCAGGGAGTTTTAACAGTTGGATTTGATTAGATTTTTAAAACGTAAAAAATATTAGCAAAAGGCAACAATCACAACAATCTCAAAAAATAAATTACAAACATAATTTGGAATCTTTTACTGATATTTTTACATTTTAAAAATCAAACTCAAGTTACAACTAGCTGGAAAAACATAGCCTGAAGTTGTAATGTTTTTACATTTACTATAACTGCACTAACTTAAACAACATATCCTGTCTGCTGAAAGGAGGAATCCTTGTTCGGATTTGGAGCATTTTTGGCAAAGTCTGGTAATACTGGGCTATTTCACGATTCCCAGCTCCACCACAGGCAAAGGCAGGAGAGTGTTAACTGTGAAAGGAAGAGAGGAGAAGGTATGTGAAGGAAGGAGAGAAGGAGTCAAAGGAGGCGGGAGAGGAAGAAGGATGCCTGGGAGGAAAGGGGAAATATAGGAAGGAGGAAGAGGAGGAGGAAACAAAAGAGGAGGGAAGGAGTCAGGAGAAAGGACAGGAGGAGGGAACGATAGAGACATAGGAGAACATGTGATAAACAGGAGGGAGACATGGGGAAGGAAGAAAAGAAAGAGGGATAGAAAGAGTTAGACATGAGAAAACAAAAGGAGAGAAGGAGACATACAAGGGAGGAGAGGTAGATGAGAAAGAGACATAAGAAGAAATTAAAAAAGAGACAGCAAAGGAAAAGAGACTTGGAGATAAAGAAGGAAAGGAGAAAAGGATAGAAGTGATAAAGGTAAGGTGGGCGATACAGGTGAATGAAAGAAGACAATGAATTAAGGGGAAAAGAAGGATCTATGGGAGGATAGGAGATGAAGATACAAGAGGCAGAAAAGGAGACAAGGGAGGAAGAAGAGGACACAAGTAGAAAGGGGAAAGGGTAGAAAGGGAAGGGGGAGAAAGCGATAGAAATGAAGGAAAGAAGGAGGAAGGAAAAGACAGAAGAGACATAGGAATAAGGATGAAGAAATAGGAGAAAACAGAGGGAATGAGACATGGGAGGAGGGAAGGAGACATAATAGCAAAGGGAGTTAGACACAGGAGGGTGGGCAGAGGAGAATGCTAGCGTAAAAATAACAAATTGCCTTTCATTTGATTAGTTGCCCAGGCGTTTCTCTCTGTCTCTCTCTGTGGCAGGTTGCATAACGACAGCATGTGAAGCAGCCATTGACATCCTTTGGAGAGGGGCGCCTGCTGTTTTCAGGTTACATCTCCTTCATTCTTTTCCTCTTTCTCTTCCACGTCGCGCTCTCTCTCCCCCTTTCATCGCCTTTCCCTGCGCTCTCTTTTAGGAATTGTACATTAAAAGGTACAGTAACTTTCTTTCCTGTGTGATTCCGTAGAAATACAAAGTTTAAACCATGCTTCGGAACATTTTCCATGGTGTATACTGTGATAGTCCTTTTAATAATGGATATTAAGGGTGCGTGGCAAGAAGGAAGCAGTGGCTGAGGAGTCAAAGTGTCTTGTCCGAGGTTTTGTTTTTTATGCATTTATTTATTATTTCTGTTTTGTTTTGTTTTCTTAAAAAAAAAAAAAATCACACAAAAAAGACCCAGATAAAAAAGACCTGGATAAACTGGAAGAAAATTGGCAGAAAAAAATTAAAAAAAACAAAACTATGGGTATTAAATGATAGTGAATAATCATTTTAAGCAAATCCCAAATACAACCTAATTCAATCAACGCTTTAAAACTTCCTCTTTCACAGCAAACTATCTTCCTGTCTCTTTTTTCCTCATCTTTCTCTCCCCCATCTCCCATCTCTCTCTCTATCGCTTGTTTCTCTCCATCATTCCTTCCTCACTTTGAACAGCATCTTCCACCTGCTTCGGATTCCACAGTCGCCCATTCAGGCTCATTAACCCTCACCGTCTTCGTCTGTGCCACTTCCTTCAACTTATTATTTTGAATATAATTTTTTACTTTCCCTAATCCATTTTTGTATCATACCTCGCACATTGGCTGCACCACAGAGCAGAATACAGATGAGGTGAGCAGGCTGTGCAAATGTTTTTACTCACGCAGCAATAATGACGGTAATTAAATTGCCAAATATCATTCCCGTACACCATTTTGAGTTTTAATGGCTTTCAATACTAGCATATAAAATGTAATGATGATGATATTTTGTATTGGGCTGCAGTAAAGTAGAAATTCAAAAAGATATATTTAGTTTATGGTTTCAGACAGATAAGACACAACATTGTAACATACTCGATATATTGCTGCAATTGCAACTATAATGCAGTGGTCTTTTTGGAAAAAAAAAAAAAACTATTCAGCAGTAGCTTCTTCAGCATTATTTTTTAGATCTTTGGGTCCATATGTTTTAGAAAGAATAGCAAACAGTGTATAAAGGCAGTAAATAGTGTGGAAAGGCACACAAATACACACACAACCTAGTACACACAACCTAGCAAATGTGCTGCGACTAAAAGAATGTAATATATTGAACTAATGATAATGGAATAATGACCATATTGTTTATTATCATAAAAAAAAAAAAAAAAAACTACCGTTTTTTTCGGGCTATAAAGTGCACCGGATTATAAGGCGCAGTATCAAATAATATGTCAGTTGTGTCATTGTCCACACATAAGGGCCATTGGATTATAAGGCACAATAAGTGAAACAAAACGTGTGTCGGGTAAATCGAACTTTATTCAGGTCATTTGCAATAACTCTCAGTTGTAGCTAACACAAAAATACAAGTTTAACAGTTGGTGATTTGGGCATCAAACATGCCCGGATCCTCTCAACATTGTTCAGTTTTAACACTAAAATACAAAACCTGAAATCTGCATGGTGCATGTCTCTTAACAGGTGCATTTTGGATCCTTGTACAGCACACGGCAGAACTACCGGTATGTTGCACAGTCGCCCTATATGTCGCCAACATATTACAACATATCCTCCTGACTCGCCCACTAATACGTTATTAGACTAATGTTACAACATCAAATCAGTGTTGGAGGTTACACAACCAAAGGTCACACATAAGGCCACTGGATTATAAGGCCACTGTGGATTTTGGAGAAAATGTAATTTTAGATTTAGATTTTAGATGCGCCTTATAGTCCGAAAAATACGGTACTACTATACTCCGGTATAAAGAGCTGTATATATCTCAATATACAGGCATGTTTAGCACATTTGTTTTCAGGATAATCACACCAAATAACTATAAACCTGGAACAAACATTAGGGGTTTAGTAGGAAATGCTCATAAGGAGTCTTAAGCAATCTAGACACCACAATTTGTTGGCTTTCAAAATCTATCTACAATTTATTTAGATGCCTTAATACATATACTTTTCCTGCTTCAAAATAAACGAATAGGTCTGTTTCCTTGCTGTCTAAAATGTTCAACTCATAAACAATAAAGTAAAAACTATGACCACTGCATTGTTTTCCAAGCGGCACCAAAGATGTATCCATGGCAGTCTGTTTTGTTCTAGGGCACTCAGGAGGGGAGCATTTGTTTCCTGCGGTGAAAAGCTGCTGATAAAAACCCATTATTTTGTTCCTTGTGATGGCCAGAGGTGAAATCAGTGGGACAGTGGTGTGGAGAGGAGAGCGCTTGGAGAAACTAGAGGAATACGCAATAAGAGCAATGGAGACAGCACTGCCAAGATAATATTTTTTTGTTTTGCTTTTTCTTATAGTGCGCCACAACATGACGACACAATAGTGGAATCACATACATTTGCAAGTATTAGCATAGTTCTGATGGCTGCGTGTCGAAGTGCCAGTATATTAAGTCGATAAAATGACATTGAGAATTATAGCTACAAAGGAGAGAGGCTGGTTTCATATGGCAACCAAACAATATAGAGAAGGTCAGGGCGGCAGAGAAATTGATTTAATCTGAATCTGATTTAAATGCATTCATAGCAAAGTAAGGTGAAATGAGGTGCACCATCACTCAATAGTAAGAGTATGAGTGGACGTAATGGAAAAGTTTGAGAGGCGCTAGTAGAAGAGCCGTAATCAATGTACATATTTTAGATCAACTTGAACATTTTCTCTGTATAATTCTAGTGCACTATTAGAAGAGTAATACGTCAATCTAACATTAAAGGTGCACTACGTTCCCGTCGGGTGGGAGATCTGCCACCCGCTGGTCTCCATGAAGATGCTTTTCCAGGAACGTTCAACCATAATCCACTGAAGTTCAAATATCCTGCTTTTGTTAAATAAAGTTGTTGTTTTCTTGATAGTTATGTCATAGATAGTGATGTCAAGACTTACGTTTAGTTTAGCTTTGTGGGGAGGGATGGCGTTCCACATTAGAATTTAGTTATAATTATAGTAGATTATACATAGATTATAGTTAGATATATTATTATAGTATAGTTTTCAGATTCCTGATAGTGTAATATAAAAGATAGTTTTCCGGACTATAAGCCGCATCTGAATATAAGCCGCAGGTGTCCACGTCTTCAAGAATGTTTTCAAGTTCGGGCCGTCTGCTTTTATTGTCTCTGAAAGTGTTTGTCGTCTGTATGAGTCAGTTAGTCGCGCTGCTGTCGTCACCGTCTCACCATCGTCTCAGTAATGCTGAGTTAATGCTTAGCTTTGTGGGGAGGGTGGAAGAAACTGTGGGATTGTTTGTTATTGTGGTGTGTGTGTGTGTGTGTGTGTGTGTTTGTTGGATTGTAATGTTCTTAATCACTTTAAAACGCTTTGTATTTTTTTAATAAAAAGCACTCTATAAATAAAGTTTGATTGATTGATTTTGTGAGTGAGTTTGCCTTTCCACAGATCTGACTCGTAACTTGATCTCCACATGAAAAAATACATATAGAGCATAATTCCTGTTTAGCCAAATTTTTGTCATGCACTTTGCATGGTGAGAGTTATAATGTATCATGTATAAATGTCCTTAATGAATCATAACATCACAAATGCCATAGTGCAGTTGCAAACCTGGATAAATATAGAGGGGAATCCAATACAGACTAAGTTTAAAAAGCAATGCTCTAAAATACATACTACACTATATTTTAGGTGCAATACTAATACATGTACAAGGGCAGGTAAATTGTTGAAAAAACCTTAACAGATGCTGAAGCCCGATTTGTCTGTGCTGAAATGAGACTTAGCGACACTGGCTGTACTGAGCTCCGGCAGCCTCAGTGATATTGATGTTAACTGATGGAGGGAAAATAGCCTTGGGTCTCCTCAATAGCTCCGGCCAGTACAATTCTGCTTCATATCTGTCTACACGTCAACACAAAACCTGCTTGTGCGACTTGATAAGTGAAGTGTCCAATGAAATAAAACCATTTTAGTATCAGCTGTGTCTTGTGTCTTTGGACAAATTGGGCCACTGTGTCCTTTTCTTTTATAGATGCTATTCGTATTGAAACCCAAGGCTTTTTGTTGAGATTTTAAATTTATTTATTTTTGAGAGGTTTTCTATTACTTAATGGTCCAATAATTATGCTTTTATGTTCCCATTTGAGTATCTGCACTTACTTAGCTGGATTTGACTTATTCTGGTTAAACTGACATTACATTTTAACATACGGGCCATAAATTGTCGTTGTTCAGATTGTCTTGTTCAGAAAATGATGCACAGTTGGTTTGCAAATCAGTTCTACAGCAAGACCTGAGAAAGTGATGGTTTTATGTAAGTCCTTATGAAACCTGTGTCTGTATTTAGAATATTACAAGCTTTATTTGGTTAAAAATTTGTTTAGAAGTGAAACACATAAAAATAAAAACCACTGACTAAGCCGACCACTAAAGTAACCATTAGTTGCAATTGGGATCTTTCCTTACAAAACCCATTGGCCTTTTTGTTTCCATTTGTTTGGTTCTTGTTGCTTAGTTCTCATTCAACCCACCTGGACACCGGAGTCACGTAGTTCCCTGGAAACACTCCAGATGCGGCTGTTCGGAGCGAGGTGCCTTTGAACCAGCCGTCTTGGCACTTCTCTGTGACGCGATACATTTCACCTTTTCTCAGCTCCAGCTCGTCTGCCTTCTGGGGTTTGTAGGCGTAGAGGGCCAGGTAACTGAAGGGAGAAAGACCAGTCAAAATACTACTATGTGTGTGATAAATATTTATAAAGCAGGATTTTTCTGCATTTTTACCAGAAAAAAACCCAGAAAGTGGTCTTGTTTGGGGAGTGTACAGTGGCGAGGATCAAAGGATGGAAGCCTTCATAGTGTGTTACAGCATTTCTTTCAGTACAACCTCCCGTATTTTGATGTACGTGTTTGTGAAGGTAGCAAAAAGAGCTGTCTGGTCCACTCTACCAAAATGATTCATCTTTATACCAATAAAACATATAGGATTACTATGATACATATGACAACTTACCCAGTAGTAGGATGCAAATAACTAAAGTAAATACAGTTTTAACAGAGAAGCTCGTTTCTAACTCAGAGTATTTTTAATTGTGAAAAAGTATACAATTTGGAGCAAAGTTCATATTTTGGAGGAAGAAATTTCACCGTTTGTGCCAAATGGTAATATTTAGTCAATATTTTATTTTTATTTTACTTTTTGTTTATTTTAAGTAAGTATTTTATGTTCTTTAACAACCTGCCCAGTGAAAAAAGTGAGAAGAAGAAAACCTACTTAATCTTCCCATCTTCTAATTTAACATAAATAGATTTCTTTTGGATTCTTCAGATATTTTACATTAGACCAGATAAAGTGTTTACATGTGAGGACAATGAGTAGCTGCTGAATTCAATTATCAAATACAATCAAGTAAGAAAAAAGTAATCAGTAAGTCTTATACTCTACCATTTAATGATACTGAATTCCAAAAAATTGTGAGTGCATTTTACATTAAACTATAGCCTTGACTAACATTGAGAGCACATTCTATAAGGGAGTACTTCAGACATCAAATCAACTGTAGCTCAAAATGTAATATACAGTCAGAGTGAGACACTATATTTTCCAGCTCTATCTAAGAAACTAATATTAGAAGTAGAGAAGAGAGTTAGTAGTTCCTCTGGGGAGCTTTTCTAGGTAAGAGAAATTCATGTATATTATTTTCTATGACCATAATTGTTAGCTAAACCCCAAACAGCACAGAAAGATGCAACACGATGGCCATGGGATTCACATTAGCTTGGCACTTCGGCTGTCTTAATGCCATTGGATAGTTGGCAATTAGATCACAACTTCAATCAGATCGCAACACTTCTCGGACCTTGCCTAAGTAAGTATGATTGCGGTGGGAGATTGTTTATCCCAAAACCCAAAACATTCACAATTGAAACTCCCGTCACGTTAGGGTGGTCTACATGTAGTTACCAGAATGACACAAGGCGTACATAAGCAAACACTGACAAATGTTTTAAGATGGTCTAAAAACTCAAGAAAATAAAACAAAAAACAGAATGGATTTAAAAAGCACGTTTTCAGGATTCTATGATCCACACAAGCATCTGCGGTACTACAAAAAGATGAGAGATCCTTGAAAGATTATTGAAAAAACTGTTTCCAAATCCAAGCTTATCATTGTAATTTTATATGTGAGTGATATTTTTTAACAGCACAAATCAGCAGACCTCCAGATAAGTCAGTTCTTTTTGGTCAGATTGTGTTAAAATAAAAATCAGGTTCAACTGCAACTTGCGTAACAGAGCTTCAGAATAAGTAGTGCCTCCAGTTAGCGTCACACGAGCCGGGGAATGTTGACGACGTCAGCTGCAAAGAATCAATAGGCAGAATCCTCAAGCTTAAGCCCTAACCAAGCCTATCTCATGATCTGCAGATGGGTCCCCTGCTCCTGACAGGTTGTTTCAACAAATGCAGAAATAATTGAACGGTTGGATGAGACTTGACGACACTATTATATTAACACTATATATATTTACACTACATTTTGCCATTTAATCACTCATTCATTCATTTAATCACTGGTAAGAGATTCTAACCATTGCAGACCGGAAAGACCCAAGAGTGGCAGTACTGATGTTGTCAAAATACTACATTTCGATGGAGAAAAGCTCGATACTACTACACTGATAATTAAAAATGTATATACAACACAATACAATATAATTTTCAACTCAAAAATAAGAGTTTATTTTATATTTCCATGTGTCTCATACTTGTTTTGATAAAGATTAAGGTCATTCAAGTATTCAGGCCAGGGAAGGTCCAAATTCGTCCCATTTATGTGATTTTTGGTCATTTTGATTGACAGTAGTTCCAGGAGACATAACCCCAATAACACATTTATGTAAAATCCTAAATCACTGCACACAATGAGCCATTATAACCAGTGAAAAATGACAATGGCATATTGAGAAAATTGCTGTATTTTATTGTCAATGTGGCTTGGGATTTTCTGTTTCTATTGCAATCATAGCTGAAACCTCAAGTGGTTTTTCTTCAAGGAAAGAGCGCTGCCACGCAAAGATGAATGCCTTTTCTCTTTCTTTTTCAAATGCTATGCTTTGCTATGAAATCGTGCCTAATCAATATGTCCCCATTTCCTGGCCAAGTTGTGATAGATGAAGCGTTTAGCATCTTAACCTACGAGGCAAGTAAGCAGTAAGCACTACGTTTAGTATTTCCAGCGCGTTAACATATAAATGAGTTTTCTCTCCACATGTCTTTTCAGAGACATGTGTAGTTTATGTGCTGCTGGTGGTACCCGTCCCTGACAGAGGGGACGATAAGACCACAGTGTAAACAAGCCCTATATATGCCTCACTCTCTCCTGCACTCACTCTCCATCCCTCTCTCTCCCCGTTGCCTTGGTAACAGATGCGGGGACCATCCTCCCATCTCCCCATGGCAACAGAAACAGTTGCCAGGTCAAGATGGAATCGTCCGACCTCATCAGGAACGGCAAACTTGCTCAGGACATGTGCTGGTGTCCTGTGTGTGTG
>JACN01010326.1:0-11320 GCA_000787155.1 Scartelaos histophorus
AATAAATAAATAAATCTGTTAAAATCTCTAATTTAAAATAACAAATAAGGAAACAGTTTCTATCGGACAAGGTCATCAGATTTTCTCATTCCCAGAGAGAGGTTGATTTATTTACCAAGAGGAGAACAGCAGCTGGAAGTGATCCATGTGGCCAACTCCAGTCATTAGTATCTGACATTAAACAGTTGCCAAATCATAAAAAATAGCTCTACCGAATATTTATTTGAAATGCAATATTGGTATCGGTGTTGGGAGCTTTCTTTGTTGACAGAACGTCTCATGTCTTGACAGTAGCTTCATGAACTTCATGAGGGAAAATAGTATCAGGTCAGGTCAGGCCGCTCTAACCCTGTGGTACTTTTCCATGGCATGACGGAGCGATGCCCTTTGAGAAAACTGATACAATCCTCTTGAGAGTGATTTTTATTTATTTATTTATTTAAATCAAGGACAGTGCAGAGAAAACATCTCAGACAGAAAAGATGCTCTGTGCCAGATTTAGCGACCAGCTATTTTCCATCGGCAGTCCTTGGGCAGGTACAAAATACATTAGACCAACTCTTACATTTCATCAGTCGCAGTGTCTCCTTAAAACAACCACTCTCTAATTCATCATTAAACATTTAAAACTATAAAAATGTATTCATTCTAATTTACATAAATACACAATTTTATATTCATTGTCATCAATATCCTCTAAAATGTACATATACCAAATTATTCCCAGTATTATTATCCTCTAAAATACAATTCATCAGCAACACCATGAAGACAAATGTGATTAGTCAGACACAATACATCTATAGTACAGTCAGAATGTGTAAATGTTTGAAGAAGCTAATGTTGACACGCCTAAAGTCCTGAAGACATTGTTTAAGCCCATGAGAGAAACTGTGGGAGTTACTGCAAGTTCCAAGAGCAGCTGGATGCGTGTTCCAGTTTTTTGCTCTTGAATGTCATATTGTAGGATGTTTAAAGGGAATGACAATAAAATATTTAAAATTTACAGATCAGAATTTACAGATGAGCGAGATGTTCCAGTCATCCATGTTCCACCACAGAAGCATCATACACTTAAAGGAGGAGCAGCAGTGTGGAGACGTCTATGGAGCAGCCGCATCTCAGAATAATAAAAATAATAAAAATCATATTGTCAAAGTTTAAAAGCTTGTAACTGTTCAGTAAGTTGCAATGATGATATGTTAATGTTTTGTTTTTTTTAATCAAACTTTGAGAACTTGTTTAAAAAGAGTCTCAGATGATTTTTTTAAAGGCTTTCCCACTTGCGACCAACAAATTAAGCAATAATGTAAGTGAATGAGTTTCAAGTATGTCTGAATATTGTAATATTAAATGTCATAACTTTATTTTTTAATTTGTTTATCAAAGGAGCCAAATCCAAATATAGGCCTAAGTATTTAATTTCTTGTACATTATTATTAAATTGTCCTTGAACACCAAGTTGTGGACGGCAGATTTGCTTCTTGTTAAAGTACATTGTAGTTTCAATGCTGTTTACAGCAGAACAGCAGCAAAAACAGAGACAGGAGCTTTGTCCCTTCACAATGAAATGAAACATCATATGACCCACTGTACTGTATCTGTGTCAGTCTGCAGCCTGCTCATGAATGACTCAACTGTTTAACCAGTAAACATCATCTCAGTAGTACAACTTGTGAGGTTACTATGAGTTATACTTGGAAATATAAAGACTTCACAACGAGCTGTAAATGTATGTTGGGCTTATTTGTTTGGCTTATGAAAAATCACCAGGAGACATGTTCATTAAAGATAGTGAGAAATGCCACACAAACTATAGAGCTTGCACATTCACCTTACTCTTACAGGTCATGCCCTTTCTGCACACAGGTCTGTTGTGTTCAATTAGAAATGCAAATATGACACACTTCTTACCAAACTTTAAAAGGAATACATAAAGGTATTGCATGAGGTCCCAGAGACTGACTGCAACTCTTATAGCCCCACAAGTCCCATTTCCAGATTTTGCCCAAGGGGAGGAGAAAAAGTACATTTCACTCAAGTTAAATTTTAAATATTTTATTGTCTAGCAGACAAAAACTGGTTTAAGGTCAAAAAGTCTGCAAAATTGAGAAGAGACAACACTCACAAACAACATGGATATTCAGTCATAGTTTTGATAAAACCTTAAATTTCAGGCAATCTGTTCTAATTGTCTAAAAGATGCAGATGAAGTTATATAGTAGGCTATAAAAAGAATCAAAGTTAGACTTGCACATGTAATCTCACAGGTCAGTATGTTTCTATTAAATTTAAGGCATTCATTCCTTATACAAAAAACAGTTACACATCCAGGGTGCAGGTATCTCCTTAGCCCCAACACTGCTACATATGGCCCCAGTGACTGCTGTCCGATCAGTCAGCCAGTCAAACAGTGTGCTTTAATGCTTATGTAAAACAAAGTGGCTAGTGTTTAAAGTGTACCCACTAAAAGCAAATCGTTCCCAAATAAATTCAAACGTGGCTCTACATTCATCTGTAAAATGCATCAGTTCAACTTGTGTAAACAATCTGAAGTCAATAACTGCACTTCACCAAACCCACAGATGTCAGGCCTGTGCTCGCACAAAGCTCTGACATCATAGTCCCAGGTGAACACATGAAGTTTGGCCTGAGCAGCTCAGAGTGTTCGCTGAAAAAGCACGTACAAAAGCAGAGTAGAAAAGGAGACACAGGAGTGTCAGATTTGGGTGGAATAAGTGCACACAAAAATAAAGTCTTGTCCCCATAGTTCAGCACTCCTCGATCACGGTGCCAGCCGCAGAGGAGTACAGCTTCTTTTTGACCAGTCGGAATCCTGGACTCAGTTTGAGTGCGTGCCTAAAGGAAGGGGCGAAGCATGTGCCCATGAAAAGGAAGTCTCTGAGGCTGGGCCAGGCTGTGCTGTCCTGTTTAAACACAAGAGTCAGCTCAAAGGTTGGCACCACAGAGGCATCATACACTATGCGATCCAGCCGCTTCACGCCTTTGTCCAGCTCCAGGTGAATGTAGAGTACACAGCCCCTCAGACCACAGGGCTCACATGAGGCCAGCCTCAGAACCTCCCGTGCGATTCTCCACGTCAGACGCTCCGGCACCAGCACAGATGAGCAATGCAACGCAGTCTTTTTAGAGCGAGACAAACAGCTCTCGAACATCTTAGCCAGCTGCTGACAGGCCCTGTCCTCAGTTACATCTGGCGTCCTCTCTGGCTCCACCAGGCAGCGCTCCCAGAAGTCCAGCTCTGCACAAAGGACAATAACATAACTGTTAGACCTACTTACAGTGTCATGTAATGCTACAACAACTTACAAGATTAATATAAAGGATAAAACTTTATGGGACACAAGCTGGATTCCTTATTATTTTAAGCAGTCAGACATGCATAAATGCATTATATCATAGTTTCATATAAAACATCCTATTTTAAGCCGATGGCCTGATGCTGTGCAGAGGCTAAAGTATGACTTCATCTCCAGCCGCCCGCCCCTCCCTCCTGCTCCGCTGCAGCCCTGCACCACACAGACATAAACAAGCGCACCTCAGGCTTCATGACCCTTGTGTGTGCACAAATACTCACCTTTCTCAATGCACACCTGGTCATACCGCCGTTCAACCAGCTCAGAGATGCACTCTCCGCTCTTGGTCTTTAAAGTGCTTGTGGCGACCATGGTGGCGCTCTACTTCTTAGGGAGGGAGTTGTTTTTTCTGCTTTTAACAAAGCTGCCTGTGAACAAAAGTAGCAGCGTAGCGTCAACAACCAAACTCCAAACGACAATCAAAAAGACGAGTCAAGACGTAAGCACCAAGAGCCACATGGGTTAATTATTTTCAAAATAACTTCCAAATGATGTTCACGCCCACATTTATATCGCTAAGCTGAATGTACCTACCTTAAATATTATTTAGTGCTTTATCTTAGCCGGGTTTCCATAAATAATCGTACACACAGGCGCTGCCTCTTGCACAAACACTCACACAGACACACTCACGGACACGCGCTCCTCGCGGAGTTTTATAGCGCGCGCTCAGCTGACCGGAGGGTTGGACCAATCACAGCGCTGCTTCACGGACTACGCTGATTGGCTGTACAGGAGCTTTAAATTAAATAATTGACCAATTCTGTTCCAGAAAACGTGTGTTGCTACATAGATCGAGTAAATATGTGACCACAGTTTGCCCAGTAACCTTTGAAATTTGATTTCGAAGAAAAAATCTGGGAATGGAAAATAACTTGGCTAAATAGTGCAAGGAGGACGAAGCCTTGCTGACTAGACTAATGTATGACCAGGCTGCTGCAGGAAATAATATTATAACCTGTATAGTGTTCCTTTGATAGGATATCCAGAGGCTCACCAGTTGATCAATGTTTGAATATTATATTTATTATTATCAGGACAGTTTGGGTCTTTAGTTTAATAATGCACAACGTACAGACAATATGTAAGCAAAACTTTTCTTGATGAATGGTCTATTATATTATACGATTATATGATTATATTATATCTTTTTTAGCTTTTATAGCTCTATAAAAGGATACAACTCCTGGCGAATAGATAATTTACATCAGTTATATAGATAAATGTAAAGAAGTCCAGTTACAAGCCTAGTAACAGTAGTAAAAGCAATAGTAGTATTGATGAAATGATAATTCAACTTCTACAATAACTTAAAAAACAAATAAAATAGGCTTATTGGCATATTGCTACTTCTACAGCCATAACTACTACTATACCAAAACGTGGAGAGCCTGTCTCTGTGACTTTGCAGATAGGGTATTGAAGACAGTTGTTATCCCGCTCACTCAAGCTCTCAACACACATTTTGCCCCAAGCAGTAACTGGATCTGCCCCTCCTGCCCCCAGCAGCTCGTCCCAGTGGGGGTAACAGAATCCAGTCAACGAGAGTTTCTCCCGTCACATGGGCCAAAGCAGAGACTGTATCTTCGTCACAGAGTCACATGCATTAGCTGTTTTCATATCTGTTAAAGAGATCAAATATGGATACAGTAGAAATGGCTTCATAAGCATTGTTATTGGTTCAAAAAAGCGAAACAAACAAAAAAACACACACAATAAAGAATAATACTGAAACTACTTTATGCCACGGACACAATAATGCAGGATAATCCCAGTAAACCATTTTAAAATAGACAGTATCAATTCAATGGCATGAACCGTAACAAATAAATAACAGGATGCACCAATAATTAGCCACAGAAATCACTTATTTAACCTTTTAAAGCTCAAATGTTATTCTATTTAAACAAAAATACCCCAAATATCCCAACTTTTGCAAGAAAAAAACGCTTGATACTGTAATTATTGTAAGTCAAGCTAGTACAGCTAGTTCCACTACTACAGAAACTATTCTTACTGACTAACACTAATATTATCCTTGCGTTATAAGAACTTTGTGAGGTAGGGGGGGTTGCCATTGTGCATTATTGTGCATGTTGTGGTCAAATGGAGAATCACACCCGTGAAGAGAAACATGCAAACTGGTCTGAGTGACCTGGGAGTCAAACCAGGAATCCATCTGTTAGGTGAGAGCGTTCACAGCCACAGGTGTTAAGCCCTTTCAGTCCAGCTGCTCTTACCCCTGTAAAAGGGTATGACAGGGTATGGGGGAGGGGAGGGGGTATTATGTATTATGTATAACAGACGCTAAAATGCATTCATCTCATCTGAAAATTACAACTCAAATTACACAGAAATTGCAAAAAAAAAAAAAAAAAGCATTTAAATAAACTTTGAAATATCGTCACCTTCCTAAAATAATCACCTAAGTCACTTTTTGCTTAAGTTTACCATAATTTCTGCCATAAGTTCAATTTTGGGGGGAGTTTTTTGTGTTTCCTTAAAAACCTGAAAAAAAAATTACTTATGCGATTATTTTAGGAAGGTGTCGATATATAAAAATATGCCAAATGAGCATTTTACAGGTTAACATAAACTTTACTGCAGTACTCAAAAGTAAATATTTGATAGCCTGTTAGCCTGTGTGACCTGATCTATGGGCCTATAGAGAGTAAATATAGCAGATGGTGTATGGTGTGGTATAATCAGGTCCTGACCCACATATGTGATTTTCACTCCTCTCCACTCCACTTTATAAGACAGATGCAGCCTTTAGACCCAGTAGCACTTTTACACTTCTCATTAAAACTTAACAAGCAATAGTACATGTCATGTCACACTCTGACACTATCTTAAGCAGTGGAAATATTTTTAAGACATTACTATACACAGAATATTTCTCATAAAGATCATCTCTGTACTGGGGCTGTGAATCAAATTGTTCAAATCGTGAATTAGAAACTTAGGGGCTTTTCAAACAAGATGTCGACAACCAATCCTGCATGTACCAGTAAAAGAATAAAAGAATAAAAGCATAAAAGTATGTTGTTTGAAGTCTTGACTTTGTAGGACTTATATGGGAATATTTGTTTGTTATATACTTATGAGGTTGAAAGGATTCATCTGTTGCGCAAGTCTGATTTATTTCAGTTAAGCTCATTACTAAAGGCCTCAAAACAAAGCAAAACAAAAAAACAAACAAACAGGGATCTCCATCTCACTCAGTCCTATTCTGTGAAAGAAATGAAGCTTTTTGATGGGACTGAGCACTGGCAGAGACCGCAGGAGTTTACTGCAGCTGTCACAGATTTCAAAGATGTTAATTTCTGTTGGCAGTGCTAAAGATTTTTCACATAGATGCAAAAACAAGTCTGTAGGTTTTGACATTTTGATTAATTGTTCCCCTCAATTGTTCAACTGACACCAATTATCCAAACAACTTGATTAATTTCCAAACACTACATGTTCCAGTCCATTCTGACTTGGTCAGCTCAACCCAGGGTTAAAAACACCCACATGGTTATGCAACAACTTTCAAACAACAAATACTACTATTTCCTGCAACTATTACTACTACTACTATTACTAACGCTACTCACAAAAATAGCCACAGCAATGCATTTTATACTTTTTTGTTCCTTGCAGCAATACAGGACTCACAATGATGAAAAATTATAACTGTTGCCATCAGTCTATGGTTGCCATAGCAACAATGTAAAACAAAATATTGCACCTTGTCTAAATCGTCAAAAGGCGGCAACATGTCACATAGGAAACCCATGAATAACTACTCTGCTGCTACTACTACTACTACTACTACTACTACTACTACTACTACTACTACTACTACTACTACTACTACTTCTACTAGAGCTACTACTACTACTGCTACTACTAGAGCTACTACTACAGCTATTACTACTACTACTACAACTACTGCTGCTGCTGCTGCTACTACTATTTCTGCTACAACTACTGCTGCTGCTGCTACTACTATTTCTGCCACTACTAGAGCTACTACTACTACTACTACTGCTGCTACTCCTGCAGCTACTATTAATACTATGACTGCTACAACAACTGTTACTACTACTACAGCTTCTACTTCTACTACTATTACTACTACTTCTACTGCTACTACTACTACTACAGTACAACAACTATAACAGCAGCTACTACTACTACTTCTACTATTACTATTATTTCTACTGCTACTAATTACTATTACTATTACTAACCTACTTCTTGAAGTTAACCATTTGACCTTTGAATAGTTTTATCAAGTCAATTTCATTCTGCTTGTGAACTCACTTGTGGTGCCAAGTGGCCCGATTGGCAGGAGATAAACACCTAGTGGTTCATGTTTCGGGCTGTGGCTCTTTATACGATCCTCTGTTTGCTCCACTGGGACGTCCGGTATGTGAATGGCACGAGGATCAGAGCCGGTCCTGCGCCCATACATCTGTTGGGATCCTTCTACTGCCGACTAGCACCTTTTCACCACGCAAGAAGGAGGGAGGAAGATAGAAAGAGACAGAGCGAGAGAGAGGGGCAAAGGGGGTAGATGCATGTGTGGGGGTATTGGCTTTCCACAGCCAACACGTCTACAGATGCAAAACGTGCAGGAGACATATAGGAAGGGTAATGTGTCTGCACCAGGACTCTAAGACATGTAGCCCGCCCCATTCCAAATAGCTCCCCAAAGGATTTAGGAGTTATGCAGTACATAAATTAAAATCTGTTTAATCACGTGTTTCTTATCACAGTAAAAGTATAATTTAAATGGGAAGTTTGTGCCCTGATATATTGATTTATGGTTTATGTTGATAGGCAACAGTATTAAAGGTGTGCAAAAATATTGATATATCGTGATACAGTATTGTTATCATGTGCTGCTGTATTTTTTGGGTCTTTTAGCATTTTTTTTTGCTACTCAACTACAGTTTTCTTGCTTATTAAGTCAACTTTGGACAACTTTGGTGGTTTAGCAAAGAAATATTATGCTAAAATGTATTTGGTTCTAAAACAAAAAATCAATCTATCACAGAGTATCACGTGCAATACACTGATTATTGCATGTATTATATTGTGATAATATATTGTGATTAATATATTGAGTATTCCTGTGATTCCCAGCCTTAATCCATAAATACCCAAACTAAAGCTATAGTTGATAGCTTCAGATTGGCTCGATTTTGTGCAATACCTAAAAGTAATAGCTCTGACTCTTTCATTTTTTGGGGGGCGGGCTCTATAAATCTAACTATGTATCCATAGAGATGTTACTGCTTCCCTGCATGTTCCACGGTATTTAACTTGTTCATCTTGCATTTATTCAATCACAGTTATTTTAGTGCTCAAGATAAGCTCTGGTGACGTCAATTTATTGTCTCCGTGGATAGTTTGATAAGTTTATTGTCATGCTTCGGAGTGTTAAAGGCAATGCAGTCCCATTTCACAGGAGAAAGTGACAGATCCTCCATCAGAAAAGTGACATATCTGTAGCTTTAAAATAGATAACGCAATATATGAATAGTTTACTGTATAGTTTACTAATGCCAGGGCTGAAATTATCCAAATAATTCTAGTGTTAAACATGTGTGAATGAAACAAAACACAACTCCAGGTATGATTTTGATGAGGACTTGTACTTTAGTTGAACTTTTAACTGGGACATCTCCACAGGTATCTCCTATTCAACATTTTTACTGTACACAGGGTTGCATTTGCTCCACTGATGCACAGGCAGTCACAGCAGTGCAAAGAATACTGTAATCAAAGCCTCTCTCCTCGTATGGACATGCTCTGGGGCGCAGGGTTTTACTGCACCAACCCCCGGATCTCATTTTTCACTAACTTCAAAACAACTCCGCCACCACTTCACGAGACTTTATTACAGAAAATAGTTCAGTGGCATTGTTTGAGAGCTGTGTTGTGGATATTGATTACTAGGTCAGAGCACACGTCGTTTTTTCACGTAGTCAGCTAATATCTCACTGCGCTGCAAAGTCACTCGTCAAACCGCGCAGTAATAAACACGTACCTGCGCAAGAAGCGTGCGCACGTCACGTCAAAGGAGCAAGCCCCGGTGCTGACTGCGCGCTCTCTGCAGGATAATTTATGTGCATTGTTGTCATATATAGGGTTTTGTACAGCTGTATTATTTTTGTTGTAAGGGTGACCCAATTTTGAAAGTAAAAAAACTAGGACATCTCTGGTTTGGGTTGATTGGTGATAGTAAAATGGTGAAATTAATACTGTTACTAGACCTGCACTCGCACTAACATGAGGCAGTATAGTTTTTCTTATTGGAAAGTCTATATTTTTTATTTCTTAACAAATTTATGTGTCTCTTTAATGTTGGCAGGTATCAGATTGGTCAGAAATAGGGACAACTGGGACATTTCTTGTATGAAACTGGGACAAATCACTGGTTTTGGATAAAACAGGGGACACAGGACTCAAAACTGGGACTGTCCCGGGTAAACAGGGAGGTTAGGTCAGCCTACTGTAGTCCATGAGGAAAAAACAATGTGCAAAAGCAGTTTAGGGATACACTGCACTGCCCTCTAGTGGTATATGTGGGTAGAACCTGAACAGCAGAGGGTGAAGTGGGAATTCAAACTAAAAACTGATGAAGCTTAAGGCCCAAACTGTGTTGAAAAAATGTCTTTCTATGACTGTTTTATTTAATTAGGTCACTTCAAATAGTTTATAATTCATATTACCTGAATTACTCCTATAGCTCCGCCATAGACGGTGTAAACGTGATGTTGGCCAGTCCACACGGGGGCGCTATAGCTCTTTCCCATGACTTCCCCACGGACATGTGTTTATCATGGTCACAAGGTGGATATTAACATAGACAGCACAAAAAATATATGTTAATATAGAATACAATTATGTATACAGACTATGGTTATTAGGTCTATTTGCTACTGTGCTTCCACTAATAATAAAGAAAAGTTATGTTATACATGTTAATATAAGTAAAACGCATTGTTATTATTATTCCTACTGTGTGTAGAATCCCTCAGTCGTGCAGTAGAATCCAAGGCAAAAGGAGAAATTCAATTTGTCAACTGGACAAAAGTTTATTTGGTCGAATACGTTTCGCAGCTCATCCAAGCTGCATCTTTTATTCCTACTCTACTCTTATTTTATCAAGTCTGTAAAACACTGGGCACTTGTCAAGAGGAGGCTCTTATTTCCCTCTTTTCACTGTTCACGGTCAGTGCGCACGCGGGCAGCGCCGTGATTTGCAGACCGTAGGATGGTCCCGCCTTCCTCCCCTCTGATTGGCTAGAATGATTCTCCTCCGATAAGCTTTCATTTGGCCATGAAAGTTTTGTGATGATACATCTTATTCATGGACATGCTTTAATTTGTAGTTTAGATTTTTAAAAGAATTTAAAAAGATTACAACTGATTGATTCATGATCCTGGTAGACTCACCTGAGCCACCGGAGGTCAAGGGTTATTTTAATGGATCCATGGGGTGTCTTTGTTATTATTAAAATTCTCGACCTGCGCATGCGCAAGATGATCACCCAGTGCTTGAAGCACCGCCTCTGGCGGTCAAGAGGGATGAAATAGAACTTTGATTATGGCCAGAGTTAAACCAGCACGTTTTAATCACTCTGAGGAAACATGACTTTGTTCTAATCTCTGCTGAAGCTCCTCCCTCCAGAATTCAAATGTGTCAGGACACAGGACAGTGACAGGAGCAGAGGACACTGAGCATCCAGAAAGATTACGAGACGTGGTCTGGAGGTAAGACTTTACAAAGATTGTATACACTTTCTCTGACCTAGAATCTAGTCACTGTTATAATTATAATAAATAATGGTTAAACAAAAAACAACTGACTAACATCAACTATAACAACGGGTTTACGGTGTTATAGTTGATGTTAGTTACAGTTAAAATAAAAAGACTACAAC